>JABSTQ010000514.1:0-61568 GCA_013358835.2 Ixodes persulcatus
AAGAGCTCTTTGGCCGCCGCCATTTTGCGAATCGAGCGACCCCTATCAGCCAAAAATTTCTGCCACACGCCTGAGCTGTGGAAACCCGGTCGGCGTGACTCCCCACCTGCATTGTGCATTCGGAGTTCGCCGGCTTTTCATGGAAGTTTTTACTTTATTTGCCTGTTTAGGATGCTTACCCTTTGTGTGTTATCTTCCACTGTGAGAACCAGGGAATACTAGAGCTCGTAGTCTGCTCGGCCTTCGCAGGAAACGAACCAAGAGAACGAACGCCAAGCAGCCCGCGACGAGGGCAGTTCGACGTTCTTGGAGGATTATTTCCGCTGAGATAATCTCCAAAAAGCCTTCCAGGCTATGTTCCGGGTTTTCGCGAAAAAAAAAAGAAATTAATAGGGTCGGGTCCGGGGTGTGGGGACGGAATAGACACGTTCGTTCATTTGCTTTGAAGCTGTGCAAAAAAAGCAGCTCTCTTCTACATGTGCCTCAAAACACGCCGGATTCCGTCCGATCGTCGTGAAGTGACCATCGTCGACACTGTATATTGGATATGCTGTGTTTTGAGACCTTTCTCAAATCCTGTTCGGATAACGCGGCACCGTGGGGTACGTACAATATATGTTGTGCGATTGATGAGACTCGTTAAATTTCGTGTTGTGGGCGGGAATATTCCTGCAGTTCGCATTTCTTGTGTGGTCAAATATTTTCGACGGTTAAGACCTTTGCAGATTGACACGGCTGTATGGTGCCGTAAAAAGATCAACATAAAAATGAAACAAACATTCCAGTTGCATTTGTTCTGTCGCTAAGGGCTCAACAAAATAGCTTTAATTTCTTTGGTTTTGTTCCCAAAAATAGTACAATGCATTCTTAAAACCCCGAGAAATTCTATTCGCCATAGAACACAAAAGAAAAAAAATAGAGCGCGGCAATTTAGCCTTTACCAGCGTTCGAAAGTGCGCCTACGCAGGCTGCCACAGCTCACTGACTAGAAAACCCCGAGCTCAGCGCAGTCGGGCAACACTGAAGCACACTCTCAAAACCAGGGACGCGCGCTGCAAATCGCTTCGTTTGAGACTGCCGCTGGCGGTCGCAACCGATTATCTGCTCAGCATCTGCCGACGGCGAGCTTTCACGGCGCTTCTGCAGCGTGCAACCCACACCATCAAGACTTCTGGTCTTGGAAACCTATAAGTGCGAGCTGGTTCTGAGCATGCCCAGTGAACAGTGCACTCAAATATGGCGTCCAGTGCAGTGCCTCCTCCTATAGACCTTTGCATCGGTTATCACCCGGGTGAAAAATGCTCAGTCACTGAGCTGTGGACGCATTCGCAGGGTCTGATATACAGCACAACACAGCTACAGTGCACGCTCAGGAGTCGTTCCACAGCCCAGCAGACAAAGATGGCACCGCACAGAAATAAATTTTTGCAAAGGTCTATCGACGTTTTCGGTTTCCTGTCGTTCTCAGTCACGTGGGTTCCATATCTGGTATGCGGGACGAAAAAAGAATAAAGCATTTCAACCTGGAGTATGAAAAAATATAGGTGAGGCAATGACGATCACGCATTTTTCGTAAACACCTTCCAGCGGCGTGGAGAGATCAAAACGATGTTTTACCAGAAGTAACGACATTAAAGATGGCTACGCTCGTGCGGAAAAGGTGTACTCCTACTGATTTATCAGTAGATCTACTGATTTGTTTTCAGAATTCTTCTGATGCAATGATAATACCACAAAAACTACTGATTTTTCTCTTTTTGCCTACACGTGGTTCAAAACTACTACTATTTGCTCCAAGGTGCGCCCTCAAGTAATTTAGGCGCACTTCGGCGGGTCATTTCGTGCGTGCGTGTGTGTGTGTGTGTGTATAGGCGTTGTAAAAGAAAATCAGGGGGAAAAGTGAGAGCCAATAGAGTACGCGCACAGGTGGTAACACAATGCAGGGGATAGTTAAACCAAACGCAGGTGGATTATGTACAAAATGAGAATGGGGGAGGAAGGCTTGTGAAAGCTAGGGTCACTACAGAGCGACGGCACGGTCGGCCATCTGAGAGGGCGCACCTCGCTTCGCGCCTTTCATGCCGTGCCGTATGCGGCGCGGTTTGAGCGATTTTAATTTGCTTATAACTTCCGAAATAACGCGAACTTTGCCACCACGATTTTTTCTCCGTGTTACTACGTCGCCTGGGGTCTATCTCGGCGCACGTTTTCGACCAGTCCAAAAATTATTGTGGATGCCCCTTCCCTTTAACACACCTCGAGATATGGGGACTTTGAAGAAAACTTCTGGCAACAAATTTTACACTCAAAGAACAAGAAGTGTGAAACTACTTGATTGAGCAGACCACTAAGCGATAAAGACTAAGCGATTTCTGGTAATCCTGTAATAGTCGCGCGGCAGCTGATTTCTGGATATTGCAGGAAGAGTTCTTGGCAAATTTGCTTTGCATACAGTTTCTACTCTTTTCCACTGCTCCCATAGTTTTTTGTGGCATTTTTCACATGTGCTGTGAAAATAATCAATGCAATAACCGTACAACACAAACAAGCTAATAAAAAAAAAAAACAGACTACCGAAATTAAAAAATCTACTGATTTTTCAAGCTGAAATCTACTACTTTTTTCGGGGGAGCTGTGGCAACACTGGGTGTACAGACGACTGCAAGCAAGGCGACTGGCCGCCGCTGTATGTCACCGGTCGTGCGAACAAGCCCGTGCAATTGCAAGCATGCCAAAGCCAAAGGGGGACCAGTCAGGGCGCGATGCTCGCAATTGTCTATAAGGAGTATTCACTGGGCGCCATATCTGTGGGTGATGTCTAGAGCGCATGCTCGGAACAAGCCCACATTAATAGGCTGCTAAGGCCGGCAATCTTGAGGGTGCGGAATGCACGTTACAAAAAAACTGTGGAAGCTCGCCGTCAGCACGCGCTCAGCAGCAGCGCACACAGATATGGCCGCCAGTGAATACTCCCATTCCAGAAACAGGCTTCTGGTCGGTGCCATTTTCAGAGCTTGTGCGCATGGCGCGTGTTTCGCTCGCTTTCCGAAGCGATGACTATGCGCGTGCTAGGCTGTGATGTTCCCACGCTGAGCTGTGATTTTGTGCGCATTAGAACGGTGCATACTCGGCGTCAACTAATATGCTCTAGACTGTGAAGGCTAGCATGGCTTCCACAGTGCTCAAAATGTCTAGCGCGACTTCCACGGCGCATGCAAATGAGGCGCGAAAGACAAAGCCACGCGCTGTCGCAGCAGTGTGGGATCGCTGCACAGTAGAAGCTACGCTAACCTTCACAATGTAGCACAAAATATTTCACGCAGAGTATAAGGAGGAGGAGGAGGAATTCCGTAAAGTAGTAGAGAGGACGGAGTTTGTCATGCGGGAAAAACGCCGACGATGTCCCGTCCGAAAAACAGAGGGAAACGTAAAGAAGAGCAGAGAAAGGAAACAGGAGATGGGGAAGGAGGAAAGAAGGAAAGAGGAGGAAAGCCGGCAGTCAATGTTAATAGTCACTTGTCGCTACACATACACACCCACACACACACACACACACGCGCTGTTCTGGAATCGGCTGCTTTCAAAGTTGAGCTAAAAGTCCAGAGTCTTTTAAAAAACGCAAAAAAAGGACCTGCATATGTCTACGACGGGCTCGAGAACCCCGTGGAAAAATAATGTCATCAGTTTCCTCCAGTGGAGGACGAAGGTCCTGAAGCTGCTGGGAGAATCTCTGCCTTTGAACGTTGTATTTAGGGCATTCCCAGAGCATGTGGTCGGCGTCTTCTGAGACCTCGCAAGCGTCACATAGAGGCGACTTCCTTTTGCCCCATCGATACAATACTTTTCCGGTTTTCGCACTTCCAGTGCGGAGGCGAAGCAGAACTGTAGCTTCTGCTCGGCTGAGACCGCTTAGGAGGCAAGGTTGATGCCCTGATTCTTCCGCTGGACCCAGTGATGAAATATGTAGGCGAACTTGCTTTTGGAGCCAGCGGTCGTCTGTCGGACACTTGAGTGTCGGAGCGAAATCGTGGGCTCGAGAAGCGAGACGATCTGCTGTTTCATTTCCGCTTACTCCCACGTGGGAGGGCACCCATTGGAAATGATGCTGTCGAAGCTTATTCACGCCACAGCGTGTGCGATTGAAAGAAGACAAAGCCGCGTTGTTGCCATTCTACAAATTCGCGTGGAATAACTTCTTCACGTTTTCAATAAATGTATTCCGTTCTCCCTCTTTGTCTTCAAGTTCACACACACAGGATGTTTCACCAAAGAATGATAATAATTGAAAAACAAAACTGAGCGACGATCACACGACGTGATGCGTTTAGACAGCGGCAGCCCAGCTGCTTATTCGACGTTATGACGATGACGATCGATTGACATTGCGCCGATCGTGCGTCATACGGTGATCTGATATTGAAATGACGTTTCGTTGATCTAGCGTCGATACGTTGCTGATGAATCAATGATTTTAAGGTCGTGCTTTGTTTTCTCGCCAAATTGAGCGGGGAAAACTGAATTAGTGCGCAGGTTACGTGACGTAACTTTTTCCGCTAAATTTAGCAGGGAACCTGAACTTGTTTGTGGGTCCCGTGGAGTCAATTTTCCCACTAAATTTAGCAAAGAAACTGAATTGGTGCATAGGTCACGTGACGTCAATTTCTCCGCTAAATTTAGCGTGGAAACTGACGGCGTTTACGCACACGCCGTCGAAAAATTGCGAAACGTGCCACTAACAGCCGTCGCTGTAAAAGCGAAAGAGCACTTGAAATAAGGAAATTATTTTTTCGGGATAACGTTATCGATCACGGTAGATGTCAGGTTACGAGTGCACAGTGATAATTATCGAAATAATTACATAAAATCCACTAATTATAAAATAATTGACTTAGCTATACTTCGTTTCACCTTATGTTGTACCGCAGCGAAAGCTAGAAGCGCGAGCTCATAGCGTTGCGCTCTTAAGTCCCGAGAGCTTGTGCCGCCGAGAAAAAAAAAATTGGGTTGTGGGGATATTTATACAGCGTGTAGTTGGTCAGCCATTTACAGTTGCGACGAGTCACTCTGTGTCCCAGAGCAAGGGGCTCGCGCTTGTAGCCTTTCCTGCGGTACATCATAAGGTGAAACAGAGTATAGCACATTCCAATTATAAATTTGCTGCCTGACGGCAACATATGACACAGCTGCTAGAATTCAGAAAATTACATTCTGCCCCGCTCGACTCTTTGGCGAGAACAAGTTTTGCGCACATCTCATACAGTGCACATAGTGCTTATAAAATAAAGTTGTAAAAAAATAACTAAGTTTATTGTTTTTGAAGGGTGTACGTGTATTTATAATCTAACAAATACCGAAACGTGAATACAAGAATATCTTAATCCATCAACTAAAGAGTAAATATAGATATAATCCGCGTAAAACCCAACCTTTTTTTTTTTTTTTTTTACATTTCTTGAGGTGAAGAAAAAAATTTGGCAGAGAGACTGCTTACGTGTTGTTCGAGGCGGGGTTTAAGCCGCACGTCCGGAGGCTTCCTGGCTCGTGACGACGACCATTCCCCGAAGTGAAGAACCCAGGGGTCCAGTGGAGGTGGGAGAATTGGTAACGTAACGAACGGTTTAATTACATGGTTGCGATACAGTCGTCAAATCCGAGAGAACAACTGGAGCCGCCTCACGCTCCGCCTTATATAGGGTCCGTTTTCTCCCTCACTCTCCGCCAGGGCAGCAGGTGCGACCGCCAAGTGCGTTGCAGCAAAGTCCGCCGCGTCGTAGCCAGAAGTGCGTCGTAGCCATGGTTCTCCGCAGTTAGGCCAGGCCTCTCTCCCCTTCCGGAGCGCACGAACCCACACGCACACACACACACGTCCCGTTGACGTCACGGACGCGTTGAGACTCGTTTTGGGCAGGCTTCGACAGGTGGGCGACAGTCCTGAACAGATCGTGACTCGTTTCGGGCAGGCTCCAACAGGCGGGCGACTGTCCTGAACAGATCGTGACTCGTTTCCGCAGCGTTGAAACTCGGAAGAAGGTCGCCGAAGGTTCCATTCTTAACAGTGTGGGAATGCGAAAAGCATTACGCACGCAATAGGCACAGCTTTAGTCAGCCGAAACCGTAGAGCCCCTGCAGCGCCGACAATAAACAAAAAAAAAAAAAAAAAAAACGCCGTGGCGTCGGGGAAGCGTGCTCGTCTCGCATCCCGGAGGCCCGGGTTCGACTCCCACCCAGACCGATATGTACGAAATTTTCTTTTCAAAGCCATTAATTTACTTCGTTTACAGAAACCTCCCTGAGAAATGTTTGATGTCTTTATACTCTTTGCGCTGCGTCGCCAGCAGTTCGGCTGGCTCAGGAGAATTTAGGTACCGTTTATCGCTGCTACAGACAACGATAACACAAGCTTCAAGCTCAGATAACGCTGGATCGCTCGATGAGCCACTTAATTCTTTCGGATTAATATATAGTTGCTGTTGTACTTTGATATTTTGACTGGACGTGCTGCCACCTCGGCATTCACCAAGTTCCCTTTTCCTTTTCTTAGGTACCCGTGGCGTGAGCGTAAACAATCTCGCTCTAATTTCCTTTTTATTTTTATTTTTTAGAGCGCAGCTCTTAGGCGCCCGTTTTCGGCTTGAGCGGCGTCGGCGTCGCCGTCGCCGTCGCCGTCAGCGTCGGCGTCGGCGTAACCGCGCGGTGCATCATGGGTAAATTTCCCCGCTAAATTTTGCGGAAAAATTTCCCCGCTAAATTTAGCGGAAAATTTTGCCCGCTAAATCTAGCGGAAAAAGTTTTCCCGCTAAACTTAGCGGAAAATTTTGCCCGCTAAATCTAGCGGAAAATTTTGCCCGCTAAATCTAGCGGAAAATTTTGCCCGCTAAATCTAGCGGAAAATTTTCCCCGCTAAATCTAGCGGAAAATTTTCCCCGCTAAATCTAGCGGAAAATTTTCCCCACTAAATCTAGCGGAAAATTTTCCCCACTAAATCTAGCGGAAAATTTTCCCCTAAATGCGGGAGGGCAGGAGGGCAGGAGGGGCATTGCCCCCTCTACGTACTTTCCCCTCCTCCTCCTCAAGAGCTGCGCTCTAATTCGGCGTTAGAGGGAGTTGTAAACGGCTTTCATTTTTTTTTTTTTTTTTTACTTAGCATGCGGCTGCGCTGCCGAGAAGCGAGACGCAGGGGATCGCGACGTCTACCTGTGTCGCTTCTCCACTATGCATCAATGCGCGGTGAGAAGCGCACTCAACGGAGCCAACCAACCCGCTCGAACAGACCACAAATAATAGAGAGTTTTAGTAGACCGTTTCCATTTTCCGCTCCGCTCTGAGGGTGCCAAACTGCGCATGCGCGGCCTGCTTCAGCGGAATGGAAAGCGGAGGTTCAAAAACGTGTTTTAGTAGACCGTTTTGCTTCAGCGTAAGAGCGTTCGAAAAATTCGCTTGCGTAGCCCCACAAGTGGACGTTTATAGTACTAGTAATACAGAAAAACTAAACGTTAACACCAAGAAAGTGAAAGGGAGCGTGTTTGTAAAGGTGGTAAAAACGAAGGCGAAAATAATGAACACAAAAGAGTAGGCACACACCCGAAGCATATTACGCTATAAAATATAAATATAATCGTTCCACCCTGTGTGCGAGTGAAGCCGAAGGTATAACAACGAGCATGTTGCTCTAAACGTGCACTGCACGAGCGCGCGTGCTGGTCAAAGACGCTGAAAGGCCGGCACTCGCTCATGTAGCTTCTGCTCCACTCGAATTAAAACTGAAACAGATTAACGTATTCGAAGTAGAAAAATGAAAGAAAAGGACGAAGTTTGCGCATTCCGAGTACACCCTTTTGCGAAGTACGAGTACAGTGTTGCTCAAGGCTAGCAAGACACCTGCACGATGAATCCCCGCGGTTCTCAATGAAGGAGACTTCTACTAACGAGATTAAGCTGGCGAGACATCGAATCAATTATTTGTATCCCTCATGCCATGAAGCGCCAAAGCTTCCTTTCCGAACGCGGTTTGCTGGATATTGCCAACGTAAAAGAGAAACCCTTTAGGAGGCAATCCCGCTTAAAGAAGGACCTGGCTGCTCTGCAAGTGGACCTCCAAATCCCAGCACCCGACAGATCGGCGCAGGGTGTTTCCAATCTGGCCAGACGCTTTGCATGGATCTTTGTCGACTGGCCTATCGCAACCGTCTGTTCGAACTTGGATGAGCGCTTGGACGGAACATGTCGGTGTTCTTCAGTATTGAGAACCTCATCGTGGTTCACATCAACGAGAGGTTCGGCCACCTGCTCGCTGACATGAACAAACATAGGGGGTTGACCCTGGCGAAACTGGAGCTGTGCTCACAGGTGAGACCCTGCACGGTTTGTGTAAATGTCGTGTTTCCATTGTTTTTAGCACAGCTGCTCTGTCTAGTAAAAAGTTACTCTTTTTGATACGCCAATAATTTACGTATTTACTTTTGTTTCGGCACAAAAAAACAAGGTGTACATGGGCAGTGTCAGGACAAGTCACGACGAGCGCGCTTTTAATCTGCGAGTTTTAGTAGGCCACTTTTATGAGCTCTCTGTGCTCTACTTTACGCTCTGGAAGAAGCATCGCCCCCACCGCGCATGCGTAGCCCGCTCTGAGTTGGAGCGTATAGTTAGCGGAGTGAGCGTGCGCTCCGCTTTACAAGTTGCAGAGCGGACTTCCCTCAGCGTTCTTAGCGGGATCGCTTAGATCTCAAGATGGCTGCACTTGCTCAATACGCGTCGATGTTTTTCACCTTGACCTCAGCTTGAAAAAGGCCGAATCAAGAAGTAAAGCGTACGTCCCTCGCGTGAAAAGTAAACCATTCTATTTGAGTTTTATGTAACACAAAAGAGCATAATCAAACGAAGTGAACGAGTATCACTTTGCAACCCACACGGTGTCGGTAAAGTCGTCGCGTTTTTGTGGGCCTTCTATGGCTATGCAGTCAGATGATCGGGAGCGCGTGCTTGAACGCCAATTATACCTGTACACGCGTCCTCCTGTTGAAAATGACACTGAAAGTTGACCACGAGCATAGCGCTCGCTAGCCGCACCAAAACAACCATTCCTCTCAACTTTATTTATTCATATTCGCTCGCAATTTTTGAATTGTTTAACTTTCTTCCGGAACTGTTCGCCTTGGATTTCCTCGGTAGATTTAGAAAATAATAGAGACTTGAATGGAGCCTTTTTAAAAGTGCATGCCATGCTGCCTCTATTCTTCAAGGCCGCCTTATTTTGGCCAAGCAACTAGGGAGCAAGAGAGCTGCGTCATTGTTTGTCGCGGATGCGAGTCTAAATGTATTAGACACGAAAGCTGCGTCAATGCTGGATATCAACTCGGTTCTAGTCACAAGTCTCGCACTAAAAGCGATGTCCAAAATATAACGGCCGAATATGTTACCCGGTGGTGTTTTGAAAAAAGTTACCAAAAACGGTCGAAAGAATATTCCACGTCAAGTTTTTGTCTGGTGAAAACCAGACAGGCATAAACAATTCAAAATTTATCAAACACAAGACTGGACTTCTAAGAAATAGCGGTAGACTAGAACGCGTTTCAGAAGTTTCGTTTTGAATGCACAGTTTGACGGCCTCAGCGCTTAGCAAAATTAAGAAACAACTAATTTTTTTTTTTAATTTACGATACACATTTTTTTGCAACCCTACCATGGAAATACTCTATCTTATATGAGTAACAAGTCACATATCACATGTTTTGGTAGTGTTTAAATACTGCCGTGTTGTAAGAGTGCCTTTTTCTTCTTTTTATTAGGCCGTCAAAGACAAGGGAGCACCCCTGGACAACTGTTGGGGTTTCGTTGACCGCACAGCACGTCCATGCCGTCCGTCAAAAAATCAGATGCCATACTTTTCTGGTCACAAGAAGGTGCTCGTCGTGAAGCACCAGGCAGTGATGTGCGCAGACGGCACAATTTGTCACCTGGACGAACCCTACGAAGACCATGGGCATGTTTCTTTTTTTTAAATATTCGAGTGCGTAAACGGATCACAGTGAATCATATCCAAGCTGTTCTACGGAGCGAAATACTTGTCCAACTAGGCTGAAAGGCGTCTAGAAATATTTTAATAAAAAAACATTTACTAACGACTCCCATTTTACTTCTCAGATGTGCGTGTGCATATTGCGTCTAATCAAATTACACTGTTTCTGTTGACTTCAGCATTGTAAAAGTAGCTTGTGTTGCGCGGTCTTCTATTGCAAGAAAACACCGTAGCACAGGTGAGGCTGAAACTAGGCAGGAGCTTAAGCCGAAAAACGCAATTTCAAAAACACAAAATAGAGATGAAAAGAAGTGTAGCCAAGCAAAATGGTTTCATCTCATCCCCCAAGGGAGATACATACACTGCGCTCCACTGTTAATACGAACACGATAAAATCGCTTTTATTTGCAGTTTATTTCTTTGACAGCTGTTGAGAGAGCTGAAAGTTTGTCGCTCAGATTAGTGCCCCAAACGAGCGCTTCATTCCACACCAATAGGTTGATGTCAGTCCCTCATATTTAAGGTAAAAAATAAAAAGAGGATATTGATTGTTCCCGGTAACAATGTCGCGCAGTGTACAGAAACACCAAGGTACCCTATCACAAACCGAAGCATACGAAGAAAAAACTCATTCCATTGGGAAAACAAAAAAGGTAGAGATATAAATGGAGCTCTCAATTTCGCCAATTTGCACTGTCTTGCTGCCTAAAGCAACCTAACAAAATATCTGTCCGTTTGCCGACTGCTTTAGTCTTTAGTCTTTATTTTCTAGCTCTAGAGAGACGCAGCACCGCGGAAAGGCAGCAGCCCGTACCATGGAGGCCCGCGGTGCAGCGTCAACGAAACATGATAATGTTATGAGTATGTACATGCAAGATGACGACGTTATGGGTTGCAATTGGGGAGGATGGCAGTACGATTCGCAGAAGTCCAGATTTCGTGGAGGCGAATTGGGCGAGTGAGCAGCGAGCCATGGGGATCTGGCACGCCGTTCGATCGGTGCATGAAGGAGCCCAAGGAACATGATGGCGCCGTTGTTCACTGGGGTCCACTGGGGTCAAAGCATCAGGCTTCAAGGAGGTAGCCCAGCCAAAGTAGAAGCTGCCGCCTCCGAGGAACCGAGGCCCAGGGACTCAGATTAAGGCACCGCCGTCGCCCGGTGTGCCATCCTCTCAACGTAGTCGTCGTCATCTCGCATAGAAAAATCGAGCCCGCTGGCTTAGACAAGGCACCACCTGTCCCCACCGTTCAGGGGCCGTAAAAGGATTGCAGCCAGCGATTTCCCGAAGCAGCCAGAGGTTCTCGACCACCGTGAAACGTTTTCTTAAGGACGCCGCTTCAAACAAAGCCTGCGCAGCCATCTTAGTACAGCGAGGTTCATAACGGTCAAACGCGCTCCCAAGCATGCTTTCAAGTGGCGAGCACCCATTTAGAATTCCTTTGTAGAAAAAAAACACCATCTACTGAAGCTTTACTGAGAGTGGAACGCGCTTCCTAAAATGGCAAGGAAAGCGGAGCTAGCGGAGCTGACGCTTCACGCTCAAATCCCAGAGCGGGTCGCGCATGCGCAATGGCGACTCCGCTTTCCATAGAGCGGAGCGAGAAAGCAAAAACGGTCTACTAAAACTCTCTAATGACAAATATAGTATAGCGGAACGTCGAAGTTGAACCCGATACGGGGTCGTTGCTGCATCACTTCATTGACGCCAAACAAGCGGGACTGTACGTGGTCGCGGCGATGGGTTGGGACGTACAACCGGACGACGTGCTGGCGTGTCCCTTATATCGCGCTATAATGTCACGTGCCACCAGGCGCGGTTCTGGGGCAATATCTCATCGCTGATATCACGCAAGTTCAGTCAGTTTTTCGGTGCGAAGATCAAACCAAATAGTGCTTCATTCGAGGCGATAATCAAATATTTTGAAAATTCGCACACGCCTACCGTGATAATTCGGGACAATGCCCGAGCGATTCGTTCCGGTATTACGGAGAAAGTGAAATTAACTTTTGATGCAATGTTGGGTCGAATTCCTCACGTTTTAGTGAAACGTGTAGCAGAATGTAGAACGGTGAACGCTTTGGCGTAGCAATCACGTCCCTGAGGACCTGTGGGCACACTACCCCGGGTGCGCACCAGCTTGCTTGCGAAACACCAGCGGAAAAACAATAGGGGACACACTAAGGAACTCCCCTTCTTCAAATGTCCCCATCATGACTGCGAAGCTTCGTGGTGACAAAAAACAACAACAAGGCTTTAGTATTTTTCTTACCTCAAAAATACACTTCGTATCGCCAAACATTCAATCTCCGCACAACTGTAACGCTAGCAGTTCGGTCCACCTGACAACGCTTCAAAGCTTTGCCCATTATCTGGTTTAAGTTATAATCGATCTTAGAACATTTTCAACGAGAAATTGGCGGCTGATCCCCATTGACTCGTTGAAAAATTTCTAAATTCGGTTATAACATTTTAATTGGGTAAGGCAAGCTCTGAAACACTGGCACCTGGTCCGGGCCGTTAGCAATACATTTGGGCAGAAACTGAACGTTTGGCAATGCTTCCTTTAACTTTAGCGTTAAAAGAAAATACTACGGTAGTTAATTTTTCCCCATACACTTTGCAATTGTCTGCACTATATTCATCGAATCGATGCGGCAAAAAAAAAAAAGAACAATCGCAGGCACATTCTCAAGCGCAGAAAGCACGTGGGTAAAAAGACGTATACTCTTGCTTCCATTTAAATTTAACCTGCCACGACTTCAATGGCTTTTAAGGACCACATTCTTCAGAACCATTAAAAAGATTGTGATGGCGAAGACGGGGGTGACCCACCGGTTGATTCCAGGGGCAGTGCCAAGAGCACTGAGCTTGGAGATAGGTGATGACAATTGCACAAAGACCCAGAGAGGCGGCTCTTGCTAAGAGCCCACCTATGGCCCGGAGCCAGCACTTTCCACAGCGGCGGCATCTGGAATTGCTCTGTTGACTGACAGAACCATCCAGACTGAAGGTTCTGGCGAGCTAGTGTTACGTGCTGAAAATGACTTGACAGTGACAATTGAGGATATACTTTGTTAAGAGGATTGGATGGTGATCTCGATGACCAACAAAGTGAACAAGTCAACTTGTCAGGTCCGGATTCTGAAGATATGGTTATGTCTTTCACTGAATCGGGACATGAACTATCTTTGTGGTATCTAGCCAGAATAAAGAATGGTCTATAATTTTATTCTCTACAATCTCCTCCCTCGAGGCCCTTCACTCTTTCCACTTTAGCAGAGCAAACGCTGGAGAAGAGGCGAGTCCATCGACCTCCTCTCCAGTGTTCACTCTGCTAAAGTGGAAAGAGTGAAGGGCCTCGAGGGAGGAGCTTGTTCTGCTTTTCTTAACCTGCAAAAAAGTATAATCCAAATACTTGTATGCAATCGAATTTTTCCAGAACATGCTCGGCTGTAAACATCAAAGCATACCTTGGGATACTAGGTGTTGTATAATTTCTACTAAGGTAAGTGGATTTTCTTGTACATTTATTAGAAAAACATGTCTTTCACAATTCATTACTGCAGGTAGATAAAGATTTAACTTTGCCAAATAAAATCTGTGTATTCTGCGTGCCAAACCAGCAAAGGGGACCTGGCCTGCACCAGTGAAGGGCTGAGGATTGATTACGACCACCCGGGTATGTTTTACTCCGTCAGATTGCTGTCACCTCGACAGAGCTAATTTAGTCAACAGACTTTGCAAAGCAAAGAATAATAGAACAATATTAGTATCCTATGGTCTATTGTTCATAAACTCTATCAAGACCCCAGGCTTTTACAATTTCCAAAATATTTTTTGTCTTTTGGTCAGACCCTTTAAGCACCATGACTGCGATAAAAGAAAACATGCATATGCAAGCTTGTTCCCTAAACATTCTCCCCTCGCCCAAGAGTAAGTATTTTATATTTGCACTCCGGCATAGAAAACATGATGCATCACACAGCAAACAAATAGTGCCCGCATCCATTGAGAAAGTGGTTAACATTAACAAAGGGAATACTAAAATCAATAAGGTTGGAAACCAAACTTATAACAAATATTTACCGTACTGCTATTTTTCTTCGTGCGGAAGCAATTTATTTAGCAGTGTGTTTCTATGTTGTAATACTTTCCAACAATCGAGCAGCCTACTAAATGACGTCAGATACACTGCATATCTGTTTTCCGCTGCCTATATTAGAGCGAAAATGCAAAACGTATTTGCATGACAACATGGCTAAATATTAGTAACCTCGACTGGAATTTTTTTTTACATTAAGAATACCAAGAAAACATTGGTAAAACATAATTCTTTTATTTAATCCCAAACTGCTGACGTTTATGCAAAGGATCTCTGTTAAAAAAAAGTCGGCGTAATGATGCCACATATTTTCTCACAGAGTTCTCAAAAGGCACAACAGCAATAGGTGTCATAAACACCCCAACCTTATCCACTTTTATTGACCCTAAAACACTTTATCGTATAATTCCTAACAGAACTGCACAAGCCTCACAACGAAATACACATATCAGCTAAGGATGAAGTCTGTCACGAGCTTGTTGAACTCGTCCGGAAACCTCAAGTGCAGATTGTGCTTTCCTTCTGGTATAACGCACAACCTGCAAAAGAATCAAACGAAAGCCATGCATTTATTTTATTTGGTTCCACGAAAAAAAAAAAAAGAAATGTTTGCAAAATCGTTGCTCTAAATTTTCCAACTAGTACAATCTACTAACACTCGTTTAGCCCCCAGAGTACACGCAATGAAATACTCAGCCTTTTCTAGAACAAGGGCCCACCAACAAGACTTGATATCAGGTCTGGCATATTATTACTTTATTTATGTCCATGCTGTTATCAGAAGGCTCAGCAATAATTCCAAAGCGACTAGAATATAATAAAGACAACCCGGAAAAGTGCAAGACGGGTCATCTGAAACATTTGTCTTTTGCACTGGGGTGCAAGACGTGGAAATGTGAACGTATCAAGATCAATTAGGCAAGCAGAGAGGAAGGAACATAATTTGTATTTCCAGAAACATGAAAACAAAAAAACAAAAAAATGGAATCGACGGCGTTAAAACCGTGTTGACAAAGAGAGGGCAAAACCCTATACACGACATTCCGAGCTTGGCATATCTGACATGTCAATCCAACTCTGCTTGTGACCGCATTCAGCGTCTCTCACTGGATTATAAATCCAGTAGTACCCCAAGCAGACGAGCACTTTCAGCAGTTGCTAGCTAGGTTCAGTTGGAGGCTTGCAATTCTAGTCACTTGCTGGCTATATGTTGCACACTCAATCGAATTTGCTAACTGCTGCAGGTTCAACAGCAACTGACGGTGCCCTTTCATCTGAATATATGCGCAGATTAGTGGTGTACCACCTTGTTTTTAAGCGTGTGTGTGTGTGTGGGGGGGGGGGGGGGCGGTGCCCTTGATATATGTTTGCCCTCCCCCCCCCCCCCTCTGAGGACTAGGGAGGAAGGGTTGCCCCTCCCCCACCCCAGGTTGGTACGCCCATGTCGCAGATTGTCCAGGGTGTCAACGAAATGTCTTCTCTCCTATTTTCTGATTTTTCCAGTTTTTCTTCGAATTTTTTTATTAAATTTTCTGACTACTAGAAAAGGAAAAAAATGTCAAGGATGGGCTTGCAGCGGCTCTTTGGGCTGTACCTCTGATTCGGTAAATCGGGTGGTGGCTTACGCCGCCTAGCGATGCCTCGGGCAACTGTTACTAAGAGTGACGGCCATCCACGCCACTGCGCGCCACACCCTCCCGCTTCGTTGCGAGTTACTGCGCCACCCACGTCGGTCACTTCCCCTGAGTAAACCAGTTTCCTGGCGATTTCCCCTGCGATTCCTTGACTTTTCCAGATGCTTTAAAATGCCCTGACAATTCCAGATTTTCCAGCTTTTTGAAGGAGGCTCACTTGGATAGGGCAATGTGGCGGAGCAAGTAGGCAGGATGTTCCGGTGGCACGAGGGGGTCTTTTCCTCCGTGCACGATGAGGGTTGGGCAGCAAATTTTAGCTAGCTCGGCCCTGCATACGTCTCCGCCCTGGTTGTGCAGCAAACGCTTGTGGAAGTCGCAGTAGCCCCACCAGAGTTTTTGAAAGCGCTCGGGTCCGTAGAGAGCCTCCATTGGCTCCCGCATACGTTTGCTCCACTGCTCCGTATTCCTGGTGGCTGCGTGAGTGATAGCGTGTCGGTAGGGGCGTACTAGTTCGTTCGATCTTGCCCTAATTCGGGCAGAGCTCACAATCTTTGTTTAGTCAAAGATTAAAAGCGTTGCGTTTTGGGTGGAATTTGCGGCTTAGGCGGTTGCTACCAGTTATTGTGTGCGTTATCTTGTGAGAAAAAAAAATATTTGGCCAAAACATTATGGAAAAACTGACTAGACTATTGAGTCCCTTAACGAAATGGCAAAACTGACACTTAAAAATACCGAATCTGCGAAAAAATACAAAACCCGTAAAAAACACCCCTGAATTCAGAGAAGATTAAACTCCGAAAACACGGAACCCTAGTTAGAATCCATGCTCGACAGCGACAGACTTTTGACCCGAGTCAGTCGAGGACACCCTAATATACAGTAGGAAATTCAAAGCGACCTTATACCTTCCACTAACTGCACATCGATGTCTTTAATGTAAGCATTCCCTCCAAAAGCGACGAGCTTCTCGATACGCTCGGGGTACGTGGCTGCAAGGACCATTCCTGTGATGGCTCCGCCGCTCCAACCCAGAACATTGTACTTCTTGTGGCCCAGTTGCTGCGGGAGAATATACAAAATTTTGAATGTGAGGAAAAACCAACGACAAAAGGCCAAACTGCAACCCCATAATGATAAATCCGAGACTGGAAAAAATTAAAGGTTTATGGTGTTTCAAAGTGTGACGCTATGAAGTAAAGCAGTAGCTGCGTTTTGACACGTCTTGTGTGGCTGTCCTTCTTTTTTACTTTTTTCTTACATTTTTTTGTGACATTTTAACTATTTTAGCATTTTAACAAAGTGTCTGGGAAGACAGTGGTGAGATGGCAGCTAATTTTAAAAAGCCACAGTCAAGGTAAAAAGGTGGCACACTAAGGCTGAATCAAGAAAGAAAGAACAATGCTAAACAGCATACTAGGAAAACTTTCAAGACTGCCCCCGGTGTTAGTTCTTGAGGGAAAACAGAATAGGACAAGTCATTCTTATACTTCCAATGAACACATAGCAACATCAATACACCAATTTCATTAAACATTGGACAAATAGTTTCAGGCATGGAACACTGAATATCTTGAACAAAAAAGCATGCATGATTTCATTCACTTTTTTTCTAAAATGTTTCAATTTCAAGCGTTCATAAGCTTATGAAAACAGTCCGCTTATGAAAACAGTCCACGCACAGCCTTGGTATGTCCTCTGCACACAGTATCATGCAAGTTAAATGCAGGTTATATTAGTGTTTGCTTTTCTTGCCCTTGTATTTTCATTTGATTTACCACCACACAGATAAGACTTCATAAGATTTCTTTCTCGTGACCATCGAAAATTCACTGTGCTGTTTGTTCAAACAGTGAATGGAGGAATCTGCTTCTTTAACCAGTGTTAAACGGAAACTTAACTAGAAAACATCAAGGTGAGCTGGCACTCACCCCGTCTTTAGCTTAAAGAGGAAGCTGATTACATTTGAGTTTTGCGCTCTGCAACCAAGACAGCCCTACACACTGTGTGAGGGGGACCATATATGTGCTGTGTTTGCTTTCTCACTGACTCCACTCTCTTGATGAATCAAACTCTTCCAAGTGTTTTTGTGTTTTTTTTTTCATTTTAGTTTTAATGCACTTTGCTTTAAGACAGACTGCAAGCCTGAAAATAAACTTACAAGTTAGAGTTAGTAGGTCCTCATCTAGCTAGCTGCTGTTAAACATTATTGCAAGCGGTTAAGTTTAGCAAATCTCAATTCACGCCATCAAAAACAAATAGAGATATGAAAGAAAAACATGGTTTTAGAGTATGTAGGGGTGAGTTACGACATACCATCTACATAAATAAAACAGGCACTCAAGCGAAAAGAGAAGAACATGATCCACCTATTTATATGCCTTTTCTCTAGTTTTGTCCCAGTGTAGTTCACCTTCATATGGTTAAAAACTGCAATGATACAATATATATTTGTAATTTACAGGAATGTGAGCAGAAAACGCTGTGGAAGCTTTGTATGTAACTAAACGGTAAGTACCCAGGAGCAGGGTCAAAGTAACAGGGAGCAGAGACACAAATTTCACTCACACCTAAATGTTTTATTCGAGACATCAGATTGCCACCAAGGGGGACGTGACCCTTGCCCCTTAGTTCTAAATATTCGTCACCAATTGTAAAGGCCCGTTCACACACTTGCGACTTTTTAGGGCTGAATGCCTTAAAATCTCTTAAAACTTTTTCTACGAGAGAACATACTTTGCACGCTGACACAATCTATAAGGTGATGCTGGAACTGCAATTCACTATAGAGCGAAGGTTTTGCGGTATTTGCGAGGTCAAATATATGTGGCGCCTATGAGAAATGGCCATTTATATGCGCAGAGCAAGTCGTCTGCTCGACTAGCTCTGCGCATGAGCATAACGTCAAAACGACGTCGAGCTCTGATTAGCTTTAATAGAAAGGATAGTGGGTAGACCTCGATGCTAGACGCGTAAAGTCGACCTACTATTTTCTTTTTTCGAGCAGTCAATAAGAGCTCGGCGTTATGACATCATGGCAACCCCTGTGAAGAAGCAGACGAACTTGCGCTGCGCATAGCATTGCCAAGTGTTCTACGGCTATTCGATAAGTATGATTCCGTGTTTTCAGAGTTTATTTTTTGCCAAATTCGGAAGATGTTATTCGGAGTTCAATATTTTGTTTGTTTGTTTTTGCCAAACATTTTGAGTTTATCGTTGTTTATTTTTTTTTTTTTTTTTCGAATCCAGATTCTCCGAAATTTAGAGCTTAATTTAACAGCGTTTTCTTTTATTTAAAAAATATCCGGGCTTAAACGTGTGCTAGCTTTAAAAGAACGAGCTTATCCATTAATATTTCTTTCAACTGGATTGGGCGTTGGCGTCGATGCCAATGGCGAAAGAAATCTGTCCCACGACAAGAGTTGCAAACAAGTTTTGCTTTGATAAACGTTGAAACCGCAAAATAAATAAACTCCTGAAGGTTTTGACGAGCGTGTTGGAACAGATGTAACAGTAGTCGCTAGGAAGAACGTATTAATCCCACCCTATCCGTCAACCTACCCGCGGCTGCGCTGGGTAGACAAGTTAAAGGGAGTAACATACAGGCTTCCACTGCCCGCGCCCCTCTTTTCCCTTCTATAATACCTCTGTTCGCAGCTTTCACTGTTACAAAAAACACAACTCCTTGCACTTTCTCGTATTCAACTCTGAAAGAGTATTGGCGGACACCAAATATAACCCGTTGCTTACGTTATCACCCCGAATGAGCCCTTTCCACCACACTAGTACTTTTGAAGACAGCCCCTCAATTCGAAAAGAAAAAAAACGAAAAAAAAAAAAAAAAGTCGCCGATCGCTTGTTTGCGTTAACAGTTTCGCGCGACGTATATGCGAACTACTTGATGATTCTGGCATGAGTTACTAGGTGGACTACCTGCCTTCGTGTGCTGTGCCACTACCAGTCTTGGTTAAGTTACTTCTAAAAAGTAATTAGTTACAGTTACAAATAGTTTGTCAAAATGTATTTAAGTTACAGTTAATTAAATATAAAGGAAACGCGTTACAGTTAGTTACTTCGTCATAGTATCTTAGTTACTTTAAATATACTTCTCTTTTTTTTCTTGACTTTAGCTATGAAGACATTGATGACAACGTATATTGACTACGAGTTATATTTATTTGGAACTCTCAGAAAACGCTAATTTCACTTCTCGAGATATATATATTATTACCGTCGCACGACTTTCTTGAATCAAAGCATTTGCTGCTTCGAAACAAGATGAACTATAAAATAAATTATTCAGTTCATGATGAAACGCAGCAGCAACTGTCTTTCAGAGGTCACTTAACTTTCCCCTTTTGATGCTGAACACATCCCTTGCTAAAGAGGCGCTCAACGGGTGCACTAAAAAAAATATTCAAGCGCAAAAAAAAGCAAAGAACAAGAACAAAAACACGTAATGGTGGGAAAGTCCTTGAGACTGCAGGGCGCTGTCGAGGTTTCAACCTTCTATCGTTCCGTCTCCGTGCCCAGCGGTACTGCCGAAAAATGAAAGTAGAAACTGACCCCGATGTGCTTGTGAGGCTTGGAGGAAGAGGACCTCCAAGCTGCGCATACTTTTTTGCAGTGTTTGCAGCGAGCAATAAAGTTATCACCATTAAGTTCGACAAGGTCGAAGTGCACTTCAGAGGTATTCCGAGCATAAGTGTGATTGTTTCACGTGACACTAGTTTTCTCGGAACACAGCTAGCGCAAAAGCACCTTGACAGCTGGCCGGCCTCCCTTGCTGCCAGGGAGCGCTTTTCTTTTTTTTTTTTTCTCCCACGAAAACAAGAGTAAAAAAGAAGCTTTTCCCGGCACTGTTCCTACAATCCACCGCGAACGCAGATTGCTACCCATTGCAAATGAACATTTAACCTTGAAAATGTGAAAAAAATAATCTCGATCGCTGGCGCCCGGAGAGCCACTTCGCGGCTGCCCGGGTCGCCCGCTCGCCTGCCCGCCGGTGACGTACGCGGGTAGGGAAAAGTGAGGATTTTTTTATTGTTGCCAGCAGGGTTGTAAAAGTTACTTCAAAAATGTACCTAAGATACAGTTACAGTTACTCATACGAAAAGGTACTTAGGTACGTACCTAGGTACTAGCTTACAAATGTACCTAGGCACAGGTACAGTTACTTTAAAGATACTTTATTTATTTTCCCCAAATTCGTCAGAATATATTGGAAATAAAGCTCTTTATACTAAGGATGCACACAAAAACGAGTTCGATAAATATGCTTTATTAGTATCAATGTGTGAAATAAGGAAAAACGCATTGACATGAGCATTCTATAGTAGGTTACAAGTCAAGAAGGTAGTGGCAAATGCCCCTCAAAGGGAATCATATATCCCTCCGCCACCTCCGCATTCAATAGCGTCCCATCGTTTCCGTGACGTTGCGGCCAACGTGCGAGGAGGGTCTTGCCTTTCTGTACATATTTGCTTTATCTTTCGACTTTGACGTAGCATTGTGGAAGCCACGAGAGGGAGATTAGAGTCTTTCCCCTACGATGGAAACAAAGACAACTTTCGGGGATTAGCTTCCCCATCCCATTGATACAAAGGCTGCTTTCAGGGGCTCGGTTCCTTCTCCGATGAATACAAAGGTCGCTTTCTTAAAAAGTGGGGGTCGGAGACAAGTTGGCACCACTCTGTGGCCATTATCTAACCATTGAAGCGGAACAAGGAGCGTTTCCAGTGAACTCTTCTTTCGATTGCGGAGGGATTTGAAACCGGCGCACCACGCTTGTGGGAGGAGCTTCTCCTACCTACGGGCGCCGAGAGTCGGCCTCTTTAGCAGACGAACTTTTCGACTCAAAAGCGGCGCGCGTTCCGCAGGCGGCGACAGTCGCAGAAACAAAAAACAGGCGCGGTAACAACGAGGAACTGCAGTTCCTTGTCTGCTAAAGGCGCCGGCTCTCGGCGTCGTCTGCTCGTTCGTAGGCGGCAGTTGGCGTCGCGATCGCTTGCGCCATCTCTTGTCTTCCGTGCGAAACGGCGCCGTGTTGTTTGAAGACCGGTGGCGTCGCTGCGTTTCCATAGGAGCTAAGCCTTTTTCTTTCTTTACTTTTTCCTCAGGTAAGTTCGTTCTTTGCAAATTTTACAAAAAAAAAATGCACCATCTGTGGCCAACGCTGCACAAAGTCGTAGCGCGATAGGTTACGAAACCGAATTTTCCAGTCGATTTAAAGAGCCTGCCGTCTCCTTGTTTCACCCTGTAGTTCGACAGCGTCTGGTTTGCCCTTTTCACTGCTATTATCCACGTTCTCGAACGAACGGAGGAGTCGGAAACACATGAAAGCTCATCTTCAAACCTTTCCAGGCTCTCTTGGTACAGCCTCCGTCGCAGCATTTTGACGAGAAGGCAGGTTTTTTGTCTGGTTTCTTCCGAGAGAACACAGGAATGCATGTCTCGCACCGCGACTTCTGCCCACCGCCCCAGACCGGAAGTGCGCCCGACGCGCCACCACCGCGGCGTGACGTAGGAACTGGGAGGGCTTAGTGGAGGGGGAACGCGGTCTACGAAAACTCCCTAAAATGGCCGCGCGACGGCGCGCCACACGGAGCAAAAGGCAAGGGACTTCTTTTGATGAAATCATGGCTAAATATTATACTCGTTTTCACCTCAAGAGCCGTAGTAAATATAATCCAGCTCCACACGAAGCATTACTAATTTTCCCCTTAATGTAAATAATTAAGATATAGGTAGGTGCATTTTAGGTGAACATGCCTCAAACGCCAAAAGCATCGCTTCTTCCTCTGACAACCAAATCCTGTAAAAACTACCAATGCGCAAAACTTTCTTTCTCCTTGAGCTGAAAACTCGTATAGTTACCTCTACTGGAATTCATTTCCTTTTACATTAAGAACACTAAGGAATCTTCATGGAGAAACAAGGAAGCAGACGATGTGGGTGCCTAGTTGGGGGTTGAGCCCGACGTTATTTTCGCACACCTTCCAAAAAGTTTGATATAACAGAATTCAGACTTGGACGTAGTTCAACTACTCTACTCAAACTACTGTAGCTTAACTACTTTTCCGAGTAACTTGGTAACTTTCAATTACAACTTTATTTGGGTAATTAGTAGTTTAATTTAACTACGTTTTTCAGGTAACTTCTACTCAAATTACTAACTACTTTCGAACTCTAGTGCTAATTTTGCTCATCACAAAAGTTTGAGCGCAGAAATGAACAAGACGCCGGCAGATGACGTGGCATTCGCGAAAAAGAGGCCCCCTCACATTCCGTTCCCACGTAGAAACTGAATCACAGGCGTCCTTGGGCCAAGGTGGCGACGAGCAGCCAAAGCATAACACCGCCGCGCACGAACGCAGACAGAGATGCTTAAAAAGCCTTGGTCGAGTATTGACCTAATCCGGTAATGCACGCAGGCACCGCGCCTCCCGCTGCAACCTTGAAAGACGGGGACACTCCGAGGGTTGTTTTCATGTTGTCTGCCTTTAGTGAGTTCTGACTCAAGCGGTTTGGGGGCTCCTCGGGAAGCGACACTGGAATGACCTTGCAGCTGGGCACCTGTTCTCATGGTCGCCTCGTCGTCGGCGCATACTCCCTTGCAAAGCCTGACTCCCCCGCGCACAAACGCAGACACGGATAATCCGTCCATGGGAGCACGTTCCCGCTTTCAGCTGCAACTGTACCAGCGACAATGCTTGTTCACGTAATGCTTCGTGTTCTTCCGACCTTCCACGCCAGGAAGACCTCCTCTTTGTTGAAAACGATTTACTTGTCAGGTGTGTCAGGCGCGTCAGGACACCGTTGTCGCCGGCGAGGATTGGCAGTCACCCTTGGGAGATCCCTTCGTTGGACCCGGCGTCAGCGGCGAAGTATACTTCGTTTCATCATCAGTTAAACCAAAAACAATTCTTTTTTTCAGTAGCGTAGTACTAGCACTGCAACGAGTCGCGCAGTCGTTCGGATGTCACATCGTCGTGGCGCGAGACTTGAACCCTTGACGGTCAGGTGCACTAACTCAGTGTACTCTCCAAACGTCGTGGGAATAAAGAGAGGCCATTCATAGCAATCTCAACTTGCCGAAGAAAAAAGAAGGAGAGTTTGTTATAAAAGACCCTCTAGCCGAGGCAAACCTCAGATGTTTCGTCATGGGCACTTAAGATGCAGACACTCGCTTACCCGACCCTGCACAGACTGTTTCTCAAATTCAACGCTGCCGTTCCATCCAGCGCGTCGGTGGAACGTCTTTTTAGCTTGGCTGTGGACGTCTTTTGGAGGAAAAGGAGAAAACTCTCCTATCAAGAACTTTGAAAGTCAATTGCTTCTGCGAGCGAATAAACTATTTTGGTGAAAACGCAAGCCATAAAATGACTGCATTTATTTTAGGCTCGCAGGGTTTTTCACTGATCAAAACTTCTGTTCATTTTGCTCCCACAAAAATATAAAAAAGTAACTTCAAAGTAACTCGCTACTTTTTTACAGTAGTTAGTAGTTTACTCAATTACTATTACAAATGCGTAATTTCCACTCTACTCCAATTACTTTTGCCGTCGATACTCAGTAACTTAACTTAACTACCTTTTTTGAGTAATTTGCCCATGTCTGAACAGATCTGAGGTGGGACCACAATCTTCCCCCTCTCTTGAAAAGGGAGCCGACCCGTGGAAGTAGAAAACTACCCCCAAAATAGGAAAAAGGCGAATCCAAGGAGACAAAAAAAAAAAAAAGGTTCCCCTCTTTTTGGTGTTACCGACGCCGCCTTGGTGGAGACGTGGGGGTTTCCGTAACGGGACTGCCGTCAGTGTCATTCCAGTCCTGAGAGGAATCTGGTTGAAAAAAAAAACCGAGACTGCGGGTAAACGACGCAACACTAAAAATTCTAACTCCTTGTCACTTGGGCGATCGACGATTCGTGATTGTAGAGACTTTTTAGTCTTGTGTCGTTTACCCGCAGTCTCGGGTTTTTTACAACCATGTGCAATGTACACCAACTCGTTTGCGCCCTTACATCTTGTTCAGGAATCTGTCTTCTGCTTGAAAAAATCATTTAAGGCCGGTGACATGAACAGGTCCGGTTTCTTCACTAGACTCACAGCAAGTTAGTTTGTAAGTGAGTGGTGAGCACTTTTCATGCATGCGAAACAGACTTTCCCACCTGTTCGCGAGGGAGGCTGCGAAGCCTCGAGCAGCGTCACTCAGTGGGTGAATATGCCGGAGTAACAAATCTCCCACATCGAACTGCAGGTCATGTCGCCCCTGGTTGTACTGTTCCGCCTGCTGCACTCGGGTGACGTCGAGGTTTTCTCAGGCCTCTCGAAGGTTGTCAAAGAAGCGCTTTCGCAGGTCCCCTGAGAACTTCATGTAGGGGTAAAGCCTTCCCCCAGACTCTGTAGAAAGGAGGTTGCTAAAAAGCGGAAACACGAGCTCCTTGCCGAAATTCTATTGGGCAGGAGTGAGATCCGTTGATCGATTCGTGGCCGTACAAATTGCGAATGCCAGCTCCACCAGTTTCGCATCCCAGTCCTTGTGGCGCTCGGTGTAGGCCACTAACATCGTCAAAGGGGCACTGACACATCAAAATCATTCTTTTTTTTTTTTTTTTTTTATCCGAAACGATTGAAAACGATGCCGGGACATTACCCTCAAAATTCGAAACTTGGAAATTCAGTATTTGTGAAGTGAAAAAAAAAAAAACAATTTCCAAATGCCGAAATCGAAGTTCCTGCGTGATCCGCGCCGGTGCATTGACGTCAAATATTGCGGAGTCCTGAGAGTCGACTTTTTTTCATGACTCCGTGCTGTTCCTATTGCGACCCAAAACGAGGAGGAAAGGAGCGGGAGATGAGGACGCCGGCGGATCGAAAAAAATATGGTTTTATTCCCTGCGAGCGGTGCCGGCCACCTGCCCAGGCGGCATGTTTTCCGAGGGGACATCACACCGGACTCCGATTTTTGGTATTTCAAAAAGAAGGGCCGTAGTGCATTCGCAATTGCGTTAAAAAGCATGTTATACGATTGCCGTTGTTAAATGTTATAGAAATGTCGCCTACAAAGCTTCTAAATTTCATGATTCTTGACGTCACGAATCAAAAGAAGCGAGGAGGCGAAGAGCGGGAGAGAAGGGCGCCAAAAATAAAAAGGCGCGCACGCGCGTTTCTTGCGATGCGTTTTTTTTTTTTTTTTTTGCATGTCTGTGACTACAACTTGCATAGTTTTGGACAATAAAAAAAAAATACGACCCTTGGGGTGTCAGTGCCCCTTTAAGGTTTCAATTCCTCCTTTCCGTGATATTTGCTTGTGTGGGGTATGGGAAAGTTCTTTTGTGTTTAATCCTAGCACCGTGCATGCGTCCATGAACAACTTACTTGTTAGGTTGGAGGCATTATCGCTTACAAGCTGAGCTGGAAAACCAAACCTAGCGAATGTTTCGAGCAGGCAGTCCCAAATTTTTTGTGAATCGAGCTTTCGCAAAGGAAATAACTCAACCCACTTCGTGGAGTGGTCGGTTACCACGAACAAGTACTGACTGTCACGAGGACTATGTGGGAAGGGGCCCATGACATCACAGCAACTAATCTGCCAAGGGCTCTGGCTCACAACTAATTGCAGAAGGCAAAACCACCACATGGTTTTGCCTTCTGACACACCGAGCAGCTACGAGCGTATCGGAGCACATCCTGTCTCATGCCTGCAGCCAGGTAGCGATATGGGTAACTTTTCGTAAGTTTTTCTCCCACTGCTGTGTCCAGCCAAGGCAGAGTCATGCATATGTATTGAATGAAAAGCTTATGTAGCTTGCGGGGTATCACGGTCCAAAACGCCGAGCCATCCGGATCGTCGTCGGCCTGGGGATCAAATCTGGTGCAGCAGGAGGCCGTCGTCGCTTATCAAGTAGGAGTCTAACTCCTTGTCACTTGGGCGATCGACTGGACCTCTTGCTGCCAGCCAAGCGGACACGTGTTGGCAGAGTTCGACATCCAGCTGCGCCTTGCGAAGCTCCTCGAGGCTCACTAATGTACCCCTCCGTGAATCTGGGGGTTTTCGTGCCGTGGCCGCGACGGTCACCAAGCTATGGGTATCCTGCGAGTGTTCCTCGGGAAGTGGAGCACGAGAGAGCGCATCAGCAAGCCACCAGGGTGCCCGCAACTTTGGTAAAACATCAAATTTTTATTTAATCTGCAACTACCGACTGCTGTGCAAATCATCTCTGATAAACATAATTGGCACAATGATACTACCTACTTTCTGACAAAGTTCTCAAAAGGCACTAGAGCAATAGGTGCCGTATACACCGCAACCTTATCCACTTTTATTGAACCTAAAGCAGTTTATCATATACCGTATTTACTCGCATTATGAACGCACCACCCACAAAGGAAACCAATATTTTGACTTTTTTTCCCCTCGTGTAATGAACGCACCTCCAATTTTCGGCTCCGAGAGTCTCGAATTGCCGTCCAACTTAGCAAGCCACCAAGCCCACCAAGCCAATTTTCTTTTGCTGCCAAGCGGTCAGGCCAAGTCAAGCCAAGCCAAGCCGCTCTCGTAATGGCTGCAAGTGTGTCGTTCCGGAAGTGATCAACCGCGAAACCGAGCCTGACCGAGCGGCGCGCACACTTGACGAAGCTTGGGTCGAGGAATTGCCCAGCCCCGGACATTCTTCGCCTGTCGGATACATTGATGTCTACAAACACGCCGTCGTCTGTGGTCCGCTTTCGGACAGTAAACTCGTGATAGTGGTTAGGCCTAAAAACGGTTGCGTTGCTCTCCGTGATGAGTGAGCTTCGTAGAGCGCTTTTCCTTCGGCAAAAGGCACGGCAAAAGCACTCTAAAAGACTTTGCAATTTATAAAGCATGGTTACTGTGGCACGCCCCCGACCAGCCGTGGGTGCGCCTCCATAAGTGGAGACATGCCACAGCACCTTGCCATGCCATATTGGCACCTTATATTACATTTGCACAAAGTGTGTAAATTCAAAAATTTTACCTCGCATAATTGAATGCACCCCTCAAATATGTGTCAATTTTTCGGGAAAAAAAGTGTTAATTATGCGAGTAAATACGGTAATTCCCAACCAAACTGCAAAAGCCTCACAATGAAATGCATACATCAGCCAAGGATAAAGTCGGTCACGAGCTTGTTGAAGTCTTCCGGAAACTTCAAGTGAAGATTGTGCTTTCCTTCAGGTATAACGCACAACCTGCAAAAAATTAACCAAAAACCATGTTTGTATTTTTTGTGGGTTCCAGGGAAAAAGGAATGCTCGCAAAATCATTGTTCTAAATTTTCCAGCCAGTATGGTATAAGCTAGCACTCGTTTAGCCTCCACGGTGCACGCAAAAATTACTCGGCCTTTTGCTAGAACGAGGGCCCACCAACAAGACTTGATCTCAGGTTTGGCCTCTCATTACTTATGTCCCATGCTGCTATCAAAAGGCTCAGAAATAAAAGCAAATGAAGTATAACTAAAGACAACCCGGCGATGTGCAAGATGGGTCATCTAAAACATTTCTCTCTTGCACTGGGGTGCAAGGGGTGGAAATGCACACGTACCAAGATCAATTAGACAAGCAGAAAGGAAGGAGCATAATTTATATTTCCAGAAGCAGAAAACAAGAAATGGAATAGATGGCATTAAAACTGAGCTGACACAGGGAGGGTAAACCTACACGACATTCTGAGCTTGGCCCTGCCTGTGACCACATTCAGCATCTTTCACTGGATTATAAATCCAGTTATACCCAAAGCAGACAAGCACTTTCATCAGTTGCTAGCCGAGTTAAGTTGGAGGCTTGCAGTTCGTCACTTGTTGGCTGTATAGTGCGCACTCAATGGAATTCGCTAACTGCTGCTGGTTTAAACAGCAACTGAGGGCGCCCTTTAATCTAAGATAATGGCAGAATGTCCTGGGTGTCTACCAAAGTGCTTATCTCACATTTCCTGATTTTCCCAGTTTTTCTTTGAATATTTGAAGTAAATTTTCCGACTACTAGAAAATAAAAAAATGTTGAGGATGCGCTTGCAGCGACTCTTCTACCTGCACCTCTTTGACCTCGTGAATCGAGTGGTAGCTTACGCCACCTAGCGATGCCTCTTACAACTGTCACTAAGCGTGACGTCCATCCATGCCACTGCGTGCCGCACCCTCCCGCGAGTTACTGTGCCACCCACGTCGGTCACTTTCCCTGAATAAACCAATTTCCTGACGATTTCCCCCGCGATTCCTTGACTTTTCCAGATGCTTTAAAATTCCCTGACAATTCCAGGTTTTCCAGACATCCTGTTGTCTAAACACAGAGAAGATAGCTCACTTGGATAAGGCAATGTGGCGAAGCAAGTAGGCAGGATGTTCCGGCGTCACGAGGGGGTCTTTTCCTCCGTGCACGATGAGGGTTGGGCAGCGAATTTTAGCTAGCTCAGCCCTGCACACGTCTCCGCCCTGGTTGTGCAGTAGACGCTTGTAGAAGTCGCAGTAGTCCCACCAGAGTTTTTGAAAGCGCTCGGGTCCGTAGAGGGCCTCCATTGGCTCCCGCATACGTTTGCTCCACTGCTCCACATTCCTGGTGGCTGTGTGAGAGAGAGCGAGTCAGTGATAGTGCAGTCTGTTCGGCCTTGGCCTAGTTCGACTAGAGCTCACAAACTGTACCCAAAGTTTAAAAACGTTACATCTTGGCTGGAGTCTTGGCTTAGGCGGTTGCCACCAGTTGTGTGCTTTATTTTGTGAAAAAATATTTGGCCAACAACATTCTTTAAAAAGACTGAACAAACTATTGAGCCCCCTAACAAAATGGCATAATTAACACCAGAAAACACCTAATCCGTGAGAAAGTACAAAAGCCCCTAAAAAACACTTTCGAATTTTAAGAAACCCTACCGTAAGACACCAGGGGAGCACCCACCACACCTTCACTGAAAACTGGGTTAACCTAGACACGGGCACTTGTCCAGTCAAATCGGGCGGTTAACGTATAATTTACAAATTTTTCCAAGTTTGAGAAATGTTAGTAGTGGGAGCTTGAACGAAGTGGGCATTCGTGGTATTCTAGGGTAGTTATAATCAACACTCGACAGCGACAGACTTTTGAACCATGTCGGTCAAGGACACCCTAATATACAGTAGGAAATTCAAAGCGACCTTATATACCTTCCAGTAACTGCACATCGATGTCTTCAATGTAAGAATTCCCTCCAAAAGCGACGAGCTTCTCGATGCGCTCGGGGTATGTGGCTGCAAGGATCATTCCTGTGTTGGCTCCGTCACTCCAACCCAGCACGTTGTATTTCTTGTGGCCCAGTTGCTGCGGGGAATACCAAAAATACCGAATGTGAGCAAAAACCAGCAACGAAAGGTGAAACTGCGCCTCCATAAAGATAAATGCGAGACCTGAAAAAAATACATAAAGAGTTGACGATGCGAATAAATGTGAAGCTGCAAGGTAAAGCAGTAGCTGTGTTTTGAGATGTTGTGTGTGGATGTCTTTTATTTTTACTTTTTTAACATTTTTTAAACACTTTAACATCTTTAGCATTTTAACAAAGTGTCTGGGAACACAGTGGCAGCTAATGTCAAAGAGTCACAGTCAAGGAGAGAAGGTGGCGAAGTAAGGCTCAATTCAGAAAGAAAGAACAACGCTAAACAATATGCTAGGCAAGCTACCAAGACTGCCCTCCCGATGTTCCCTCTTCGGTGAAAAAGAGGTTGTGATTCTCACACTTTCAATAAAGAGAGCAATGCCAACTTCATTAAACGTTGGACAAACAGTTTCAGGCACGGCGCACCGAACATTATGAGCAAAAGAGTTTTGGTCACCGTCGGGTACCCCCGAGGGTGACCAAAACAGCTGTTGGGCCAGCTCTCCTTTTCGTTCAATGGCGTCTCTTGGTTTTGGTCATCGTTGTGGGCGTGTCCCTCCACACTTCTGGCTTCACCCCTGCTGGAGTCATGTCAACTCCAGAAGCTTTCTACCTCCATGGTCACCGGACCCATCTATGTATCAAAAAGCAGTCTAGCTGTATGTACAGGGTGCGACACTGTTAGCGCGAACAAGCGATCGCCAGTTTTTTGTGTTTTTCTCTTAGAACCGAAAGGTTGTCATCAAGGATATCATTGTTATAGAAAGAGCTCATTTAGGGCTCTAATATAAGGGGTAAAATTGTGTGCCCCCTAATACTCTTTCCTAATAAAATGCGAAAAGGCGTCGATGTCGTGTTCGCACTAAAAGTGTCGCGATGTGTACATGTGTAGCACAAGGCTGACAAGACTGTGAGCTTTCTTTCTTAAACTCCAGAACTTTCGACGTCTTAGGGACACAGGAGGGAAAGGGGGGTACCCTTGCCAGGGAGCGATGAGCTGCACCTGGATCCGCTAAGCGAAACAGGTTGGCCACCCCTGCTCTTAAACTCGCTTACGAGAGAACACACTGGTATGCTGGCACAAAGTACAAGGTGATGCTAGAACTGCATTTCACTAAAGCGAAGGTTTTCCGGTCTTTGCGAGGTCAAATGTACATACCGCAAAATACCGCGGAAGTGCCCACTTCGTTCAAGTACCCATCATTAACATTTCCCAAACTTGGGAATTTTTGCAGATCATACACTAAATGCCCAATCTTACCGGACAAGTGCCCTTGTCTAGAGTAGCCCAGTTTTCAGTAAAAGTGGTGCTTCCCGGGTTTGTACGTGCTACCTATGAGAAATGGTCATTTATAACATTGTCAAGTGTTCCAGTGTTGTAGAGATTTTAAAGCAATACTGACACCCTCCCAAAAAATGTTTTTATCTTTTGCCTGGCAATTCATTATGGTATCAGAAGACTACCCAATCAATATTTTGCTACAGCATCACACATATTTTTAATAAAGTAAAAAAATGAAACTGCTCAAAACCGAAACCAAAACTGGACTGGGGAGGAAGAAGAAATATAGAGGAGAAAGTTACCAGAATTCACGTGGCTGTGCAACTTTTCATTTTTTTTTCAATCGACGTATTTGCAGTGTTTTTACGAGCAACAAAAAATTGGTATCATATATTTTTGTCTCTTTTTAGCATTGAGCGTGTGCTTTCGATGACCCATGACATTGATTATCTTTGGTGGTTGTGCCTAAACCGCAGAAAATGGCACGTGACCGTGGAGAAGAGAGTGAGAGCGACTCAAACCGGCCAGTTCTCAATCGGCGGTATTTTGGGGGAAAGAAACAAATTTCGAGCAGCAAATTGTGTTCTGGGCGGTTGGGTTCTCATTTGTCATGTACAAATAAAAACCTTGGTGAGCATAAATACCCTGTCAGTGCCCCTTTAAGAGGTTTCAAGGCACACAGTCCCATAAACCCTTTGTTGCATACTGGCCACTACAGTGGACAAAATTATTTGACTTTTTAAAGAAAGCGCAAGGCCGCAAAATACCCGTACGCATAGTGTCCAATTCAGAGAACATGTGTGTTTTTGATTGCCACTCATAGATGGCGCCACCATTCCACTGGTGTTGACATATTCAGCATCCAAGATAGCAGCTCCCACGAATTCCAGGTAAGGCACGTGCTTCCTCGCAAAAGCGCCGTAAACTGTTGCAAAAAACTTATTGCTTCTCTGTGAAACGTTTTCATGCCTTCGAGGAAGTTTTGAGGTGTAATCTGTGTATATATCAGTCATTGTTCAGTAAGTGATCTATTTGTGGCTTGTCCACTTTGGTGGACGCCATGCACGGCAGCATTACAGGCCATGTGCTATGCACAGATATGTTTTTTTGTCAGCTGCGCTGTAAATATACTGGAATGGTCCAATTTTATGTTGTAATGAATAAGGCACCATAATTCTACATATTCCAAGAAGAAAATACTATATTTTGTTTGTTTTTCTTTGTTTTAGGGGCAAACGATCTGCTACCAAAACGCCTTTGAGAGAAGCAGACATCGATGCCTTTTGGATATTCCACTATCTTATTCAGAAATCAACGTCCTACTTAGAGAGGGTCTGCCATCAGGAACTGATGATGACCTCTTGGAGAGCGAGGATGGTGACATTGATTATGCCTTAGAGGATGATCAAGGCAGGTGTGATGAGAGCTCGGAGGATGCCAGCCAAAGTGATGACAGTGATGAAGAGGATCGCGACACGGAAACCCAAGTTCCGCCACCAAGAAAAAGACGTCGAGTTCAAAAAGTAAAACCAAAGTTATGGTCATGGGACGAAAGGGATCTGGTGCCCCCAGACCAGCTTCCTAATGAACTAAAACCAAGAGGAAGGGCAGAAACTGGAACAACACCTCTGAAGATGTTCAGGACTGTGTTTGATAGCGAGCTCATTGAACTTCTTACGTTTGAGTCCAATCGATACAGACTGTGCAATCGTACCAACATGAAGCCAATAACTACAGAAGAAATGGTTGTGTTCCTTGGCATCTGCATGTATATGTCAGTCGTCGACCTCCCTTTCAGGCGTTGGCATTGGTCGCCCAACACAAGGCAAGATGTGGTTGCTGATGCAATGACTCTGAATCGGTGGGAAGAGATACTGTCTGTTCTGCATGCAAACGACTCTGCACTCGAAAAGAAAAGTGGCGATGCTGGTTTTGATCGACTGCAAAAGGTTAGACCGGTCATCAAAAGATTGAACACTAGCTTCGAGAGCTTGGCAGACCCGGAAACATGTCAAGCTATCGACGAACAAATGATCCCATTCAAGGGCAGGCATTCAATGAGTCTGCATGGCCAAAAAGCCTTTCAAGTGGGGCTATAAAGTGTGGGTCAGAGCCGGACAGTCTGGCTATGTTCATCAGTTTGAACTGCACGATGACAATGTGAGGTACGACCTGTCTGATACCCCACCTGAAATCGGTGAATCCGGTCGGGTAGTGATGCGTCTTGCCAGAAATATTCCTGCAATATTGTACCTCTATTTCGACAACTATTTTGCGTCGCCGCAGCTCTTGACTTACCTCAAAGAAAACGGAATCCATGCAACATGCACGATGGGGAAAGATCGGACGGCACACTGCCCTTTAAAATCGGAAAAATAATTGAAATCTCTGGGTCGAGGCTCGTTTGATTATAAAGTGGACAAGGACCATGGCATTATGGTGCGCCAATGGTTCGATAACCGACTGGTTGTCATGGGGTCCAATGTGCACGGTGTTCACCCACTTGTGAAAGTGCAGAGGTATGACAGAAAAAACAAACGGCATATTGAAGTAGAATGTCCGGCACTCGTCGCAAGCTACAACAGAAACATGGGCGGCGTAGACAAGTGTGACTTGCTACTTTCTCTCTACCGGATGCACTTCAAGACAATAAAGTGATATAAACGCGTAATCTTCCACCTGATAGACATTGCAGTTGTCAACTCATGACTTCTGAAACGACGCCTCACTCCAGGCTGCACCATGCAACTTGGCAAGTTCAAGCTCTCCATGGCAACGGGGCTGATCCAGGCTCAAGCAAGAGCAGTTGAACAACCAGGATCATCTTGCTCAGAGTTTGCAACAGCTCCAAAAAGAAGGCTCCCCGTCAAAGCTTCCTCGGTCATGACTGACGTTCGCTATGACCAAGCTGGTCACTTCCCCCGGCAAGCTGCGGCAATGGCCCAACGATGCAAGATGGCAGAGTGCAAGCGCAAGTCGACCTACATTTGTCCAGAAGTGCAAGGTGAACTTGTGCATTGACAGGCAGAAGTGACTGCTTCTTCAGATTTCACAATGACGCCTAATTTACGATTTGTTGACGTCAAGAACGGACAGTCTTTTTTTTAATGCTTGGAAGTTGCAGTGCATGGTGTCCACTGCAGTGGACATTTTGTAACTAATATACTACATTTCTGAAAGCTAAAAAAAAATCCTGGGTCTTAACTCAATAGTATACCAATGGTCGCAAAGACGCAAAATTCCATGATTTGCATGGGTAGTTTTGAAGTATGCAACAAAGGGTTAAGTCGCAAGTGGACTTCATATTCGTAAACGAGTATTAGCCTGCCTAAAACCAGCCATGGGCACGTTACTGCTAAAATGTAACGGAGTTAAAGTTACAGTTACTCAGGGAAAAAATGGAAGCCTGCTACAGTTACAAAATTGAAAGAGTAACTTGTTACAGTTATTTCGCTAAAGTAACACTGTTACTTGGTCAATAATTTACAAAAAAATATTAGAAGACATTCAAAAGGAAACGTTTTCCCGAAATTCAGAGCTATATATGTATTTGGAATCCTTGTCCTTTATTACATAACCCACATTCATTCGTTTGATCGTCGGGATTCATTTACTGGCGTAAAAACAATAATTTCGGTTTCTCAGGGAGCTTGCCTCTCAGTTCTACAAACACGACATCATAAGTAACCAATAGGGAATTTTTGTTGTCTGCACAAGATGGCGACGTAGACCGGACTCAATGGGCGCAGACAGAGCGTCAGATATCGCCTCAACAGCGGCGCCATAATGACGTCACGCACGCAAGTCAACGAAGGAGATCTGACGTCTGATATTTCGTTCAGATGACTGTAACATGGCCGACCTCCCTGAGCTCCAGCGTCGCCTCTTATAGCGCAGTCGGCTCCTGGGTTTTGAGCTCTGGGGTGACAACCCGTTGCGTCAAACCGGAGACTGTTCGTCGTCCGACAGCGATAGTAGCGGCGACGACATCGCCTGCGAAGGCACGGCTTGTGCCGGCTCTCGACATCGTTACAGAAATCCAACATCTAGAGCTCGGGCGAGCCCCGACCACCCACCCCCCGAACCGGATCGGCTTGGACACAGAGGCTGGCAGGTCTTAGGGTTTCCGAAAAATAACTTGCGAGTGCGCTGCTCACACAATCATTCTAATAGGTGCACCTGCGGGCGTTGCAGGCCGATGCCAACCGCCCTCGAGAGTGTCTGCTGCCGCGAGGTTCCGGCAGAGACTCGGAAGCAGCCGTCGGATTGCCTTACGACGCACCCACACTTCCGCATGCTGTGTTTGGGTGAAGTGGTCTTGGACGTAATCATTCATATGCTCCAGGACCAAGGCACACGTGTCGAGAACACGATGTAGGAACTTTTTCGTGCTGTGATCAATATCACTAATTTACAAATTAATCATTCATTGCGCTTAGAGTCGTGTTAATTTGCCACTGAGAGCACAAACCATTTGCCTTAGCAGGAATCGGCACATAGGAGTCGTAGCAATCCCAGTAGGTACACAGTTTTAATTTCTTACAAAAGTGAATAAAATAAAACAATAAAATAAGAACATGATTCAAAAACCCCCGAGACTGCAGGTACGACACACACAAGTTGAACACATTTTTCAAGTTTGGTGTTTATGGGGAAATATCCTTCTGTTACAAAAACCCACTACAAGCTTTGCTTATTATTTACACAATTATACACTTCCTACCTTGACTAGTAAGGCACCTACAGCAGTTACCTGAACATAAATACCACAGTGAAAGTGACTGAAAATACATTTCTGGGCTTGCAGAAATCAGGTAAACAAAGTATTTGGCGATGAACATCAATAAAATATTTTGCTCTAGATCCTATCTCCAGGGATTTGTGCAGCGTTGAGATGTAGCAGCTGTCAGGGTCGAGTGCCTTCCGCGCGTAGGGCCACTGAGCCTGCCAGACATAGCCTAGACAGTCGACCAAAAATTCATCCAGACTTGGCTTCCCCATTGCACCTTTGTGGAGCCCCCAAAATCGGGCCCCCGGGTTTACGTGACCCAGACAGACTCCAAGGTGAGAGGAGCAAGGCATCGGGTTACCTCTCGCCCAGGAGAAGCCCCTTTGCAAGAGAAGCGACTCCGGGACGCCGTACGGGACACCCCCATACGGGACACCGTGCGAAACAGGCAGAACGACCACTCTTCGTTCCGCCATAATGTAACCTTGTGTAACCTATTGTAACCCCAGTTAATAAACGTCTTGTTGATTTTAAATGAACCCCAGTCTTTAACTTACGATCACCTACGAACTCCCGAACCCAACGAATAACCTGACATGGCGCAGCCAACATCAACGGAAGGTACGAGCGGTCACACCCCATCAACGAAAGCGAAACCAAGGAACAACGCTTTACGGTCAACTATGCTTTGAATGCAGGGAACGCTGATGATCTTCATCTCTTCCTCAAATATCAGCTGGTGGAAAAACTGGGGTCTCGTCATCTGCCATGCAGCGGACCGAAAGAGCAACTCATCCGCAGACTTCTTGACGACAACGCGACTCGACGAGCAGCTGAAGGCACGTTGGAAACCCTGACATCCGTCTGCGAGACTCGCAACAGCAAGCTTGCATCGAGGAACTTTCCACAGCCAACGACAAGCTCCAAGCCGACGTCGAACGCCTACAAGCCGAGATGCAACGCCTCATCTAAGCTGTATCTTTGACAAAGGCATCAGACGTTCCCGACGATGCAGCAACGGCTCCCAGCAACTGACCCGACAGTGCAACGGCTGGAGCCAAGCAACATCCCAGCGTGACCTACACCCACGCCGAGCAAAGTCATTGCTCCCGAAGTTCCCCCGTGAACATCGACTCCACACGAAAACAACACGAAATCACCCATCTCCACGGGACGATTGTCAAGATGCAGGCCCGAATCTCAGAGTCCATGGCACGACAAGGGCAACCAATGCAGGTGCACTCAACGAGGGACACCTCAACGGTAATCCCCATCTACAACGGTGCCATCGAGCCCAACGTCAAACACTGGATCACCGAGGTGGAACGTATCGCAGCCCTGGCTCATTGGACACCTCAAATTGCCCTCGTGAACTCCATTTCACAACTCGGCGGATCATTGAAAGATTGGCAATCATGATACAGATCAAAAATCAACAATTGGGACCATTGGAAAGACAAAAGCACGGAGAGGTTCAAACGAAAAATGACCAGGAATTCCTCGAGTTCCAAGAGAATTCACAACTCGTAGAAAGTGACTCGATTATCCAATATATTTACTCCAAAAACGCAAAGCTAGACATGGCACCATATACGCTTGCTATAGAAGAACTCATATCCCTCATTCTGAAGGGGATAAAGGACGACAAGTGGGCTACTTTATTAGCCGCACAGTGCTGCAGGACGGGTATCGAACTGATCGAACGTGCAGCCATGCTCAATTGTCGAAGACGCACCGAAAATCCAAGCACGGAGGCACAGCAATCAAGATCGTCTGGAAAGGCCAACACTCAAAAACATCAGAATCCACATCGAGGCCACCCTCCCAACAGTGGTCACTTGTCACGCGATTGCACCAAACCCAAAATGACCGCAACACTCCGTGCAGAAGAACGATTCATCACTGGCTCAACGCCGAACGTTCAGAGCTCAGTTATGAATCGACAAGCGAACTGCTTTCTGATGCACTGGAGGCAGCCTTCCAATTGACGACGGATTTGTGCACAACGATAGGCCCGTTAAAGTCTGCATTGACAGCGGTGCTAACGTCTCCATCATCGCACCATCCGCGCTTCACGTAGACACGAAAACGAGCCAATGGAACGGACAAGAGCACATCCATGTCCTCCATCGCAATCTTGAACGGAAAAGTGCAATGCTGGACATAACTGTTGGTACCACATGAACCCAGCTTCCCAACATAGTTATCGCACCACTGCCAGTGCCTTTGGATGTGATACTGGGTTCTGACTGGCGCCAACAAACCAATGTTGATGTGACGCTCCACACATTGAACGATGTCACGATCGTCCAACTACTGAACGACAACAATGAGCAATCCACACGCTACATGCGCGATTTAAAGACACCCACGCATCCGAAAGGCAGAACCGCAAAGACACTAATTGATTCATTCTGCAAGCGAGAAGCTACTACACCGACCGACTTCGAAGAGACGGAATACGTAAGACTCAACACAAAACAAGAGACTCCAAACAAAAGTTGCTTCAGGACATTGAGGAAGCAGTGTCAGAGATGACAAAAGACGCGACACCCAAAGAAGCGGACAAACTACGGTGTATTCTCACACGGCACAGCAAAGCCTTCTTAACAAAAAGAGAATCGCTCGGACTTTGCCCCCCGCCGAACACTCCATATATTTATGTGACGGCATACCAGTCGTATCCCAAGCATACAGGTGCTCTCCAGCGGACAGAGACTTCATTCGCATTCAGGTGGACGACTAAATCCAGAAGGGAATCATATAGCCAAGCGAGAGCGAGTATGTCGCACCAACGGTTGTTGTGGATCAACCGCACCACCCAACAACTCCGCAAAGGATGGTTCACGACTGCAGGAAACTGAACGCAAAGACTGTGAATCCGTCCTATCCCATGCCCATCAGGGAGGATGTGAGGGCAAGGAGCAACGACGGTCAAGGAAGCACTAGAACTTCTCGACTAAGCTCTCGCCAGAATCGTTACTAACGGACTGAAAATGAAGATTAAAAAATGCCAGCTTGTGTGCGACAATGTCACTTTCCTCGGATATGAAATATCATCGGACGGACGCACGCTTGACCAAGCTTGAGTCGCCGCAGTCAACAAGTTTCAACCACACGTGAACGCCAAGAAGCTCTATTCGTTCCTACAGTTCGCCAACCACTACTGTAAGTTCATCCCTGATTTCTCAGTACGTACTCGTATATTAACCCATTAAGGCCCATAAAATATCTAGCCATCCAATTTGATTGAAAGTTTGTACACATATGTATGTAAGTGCAGGAACAACATGGGAAAATTTTCATGATAATTCATTTATTTTTACAGCGGAGCTGTTAAGGGTTAGGTTCCCCAGGATCGTGTCCGGTATGTCGACACAAACCTGCCTGGACAGCTACCGCCATCTATAAGCGATGGCGGCAAGCACACAACCAGTATGGTTTCCGCCGTCGCTCGTAGATGGCGGCAACCTTTCCAGCTATTAGGGTGCCTACATGTCTGTCTGTCTCAGGGTGAAGACATCCAATGTTGCCCTGAATGTGCCAGCACGTGACACTCTCACGCACTTGGTGCGTGACTTGAGCGGTAAAATGGCATCTATGCATTAGCCAAAGCTACGCGCTCGAGCTGAGCTACACCGGATTGCGCGCACTTCCAAATGCATAAAAAACCGATCGGGCGGAAAAATGGCTGAGATGTCACCACTCGAGCAAAAGCGCGCGTGTGTATGAAGGCACTCTACAGCTATCATAGAAGAATTGATAGCTGGGCGCATTGGTGGGAATTCATTGTAGGAAACAGCGCGAAAAACAGACGACGACGACGAAGAAGCACACGTAACGAGCGCAGCGCTCGTCACGTTTGTTTTTTCGTCCTCGTTTGTTTTGCGTGCTGTTTCCTACGCTCCTACGCTCTTATCAGTTTCGGTTTGGACTCACGATGGATCGGCCGCGCGCCCTTTCGGGGAAAGGAGACAGGCTGCGGAAGGAGCGGCGACGTACGCAGCAGCGCGAATGGGTCCGCAACCGCTGCAAAGCCGCTGTTGCCTCGACCCACTGCGTCCAGTGCTTCAGATTGCCTTGCCAAAGAGCACATCGCTCGCCTGGAAATCTGCCGCAGAGAACAAAACCAGCGATGTAAAGGGCGCCGGCGGGCCAACGCCACGGACGACGATCGTGCCACGGAGGCCAAGCGCAAGTGCGAGGCCCAGCGACGACTGCACTCCACGCCGGCTGAACAGTTCCCGGGTGCGACGGCGAGGTTCCGGAGGGAGTTCATAGAGAACCCGTTTGGCGTCACGTGCGCCTTGTGCGACCGACTCTGGTTCGCCAGAGACGTATCCACGATCGGCGGCGTGTCGGACGAAAAGAAGCGGGAATCAGGCGCGTGCGCGTTGCAGCAGTGTATCGAGTACAGCTCCGCTGGTCTTCCTTCTTCACGAGAGTGGAAAGGCTGAACGTTTTTTACAAACTTATGGCACCATACTTTATATATTGCAGTGGGCTCTCATAGTAGCAACTGCAGTGGGAGTCACTTCTGCACATGAAACTTCTTGAAGCAACCATGCTTCACGTACAGAGTAAGATCGCACTTCTCACCGGCTCACATCGACCTCTGGTGGCAAGACTGACAACGTAATTGCGTTGGGAGCTTATATGGGCAGTGTCCATTTTTGTCCAGCACAACATCCAAGGCAACCGATGCTGGAGCCCTTCGCACTCTTAGGTTCTCCACACCAAGACGCAGATAGTAGCGAGTAATAATCCTGGTGAATGCCAGAAGATCTAGCCTTGAGCTTCCTGTGATCTGGTGAATTCTCCATACATTTACCACCACTACATTGAGCATTTGTGTGCACAGCAACCACCGCCATTTTCTTCCCCGGATACCAATCCGGTAGTTCGCAGGTTGTTCTAAAAGGACTACGCCCCCCATTCCACTCTTGTAGCTGCTGAACAGCTTTGGTTGCAGCATGCTCCCTTTTTGCTCTGCAGGAGGCCGTTTTACAGAGCATATTGGCTCAATATTGTTGTAGTTAGTTGCCATGGTGACTACAGTGTTATTTTTCTATTTTACGAAAGGTATTTCAGCATCTGGGTTGAAACACGAACGGAATCCGCCCGTCTGCTTACATTCCTATTTCTTTTTGGAGGCGAGGGGACAATTCTTTCGGCGATTTTCACGGATTGTTCCCGTAGCACGAAATCCCTGTTGCTGCAGCGTAACTAGGAGGTCGTGACTAGTGAAAAAATTGTCGAAGAACAGAACATAGTCTGTGGGAGTTGCGACGGCCTCACGTAGTGGAAGTACAACACGTGTTCCTAGCGGCCTCGTGTCTGTTGTGGGGTACTTTCTCCAGCAAGTGTCGAATGCATAGCAGTAACCTTCCGCACTGTACAGAATCCAGTTCTTGTATCCAAAAGAAACTGGCTTCCCTCTAATGAACTGCTTGGAAGGGTGGTGACATAAGTACTTCACTATGGGCTCATCAACAGAAAGTACCTCGTTAAAAGTGCCATGTTGCCTGAATTTTTTGTTTAGCAAGTTCATGAATTGATGCACCTTATACATTTTATCTCTTGTTCCTGGAAGCAGGTCATTGTCGGCTAAATTCAAGAACCGCTTTATGTCGAGGAACCGCTGCCTACTCATGCATTTGGAGACGCACGCGATGCCAACTTCTTCATCGAGCGACCAGTACAGCCGTTGACTGGGAAGCTTTGGTATCCACTCAACAAGAGAATACCGATGAATTTTCTCAAATCATCCAGGCTAAGAGCAAAGCCGTGCTCATTTTTTTGCTTGGCGTGCGTGCCAGTTTGTATGACGATGTGAGTCAAGACTTCTTCATCCAAAATTGTGTTGAATATTTCGCTTGGAGACATGCCGAAGGAACTTCAGAGTCTCTTCTCGCTGTTCAGCCCCATTTGTTGAAGATGACCATGTGTACCCCAGGCTGCTGCTCTCCCAGCTTGGGTTTGTGAGCTTTGCCTGCTTTGCATGCCGCGGTTGGTTGTCAGCGTCCTTTTCATTCGCTTGGCAGTGCACTTCTAGTGTACCTGAAACAATCATACATACTTTCAGTTTTTATGTCGAATTTCGACAAGACCCGCTCAATATTCATAAAATTTGAGTCATACAGCGCTCATCAAACTTACACAGAACACGCAAGTTGTGTGTTTTTTTTCTTACGGTAACACTATTCTGGAGGAAGTTGAACCATGGCTTATTCACGTAGCTGTTCCAGATGGCCTGTTGAGTGCCACATCACGAAACCTTTGCTCGGCTGCCACCAGGATAGCTCTGCCACGAGAAAAACACAGTTTCTGTGTTTCATATAAACTTAGTGAGCGCTGTAAGTACATTCTGTACAAGCCATGTGTGACGATGACCAGAAGAATGGCCACACCAGCTACAGCCAGCTTGCGCACTGCCTTTGGGGACGCCTGGGAAGGAATTGCAGGAGGGTCCTCCCTGCCTGTGCTGTAGATACGATATGATACGATACGATACAAACTTTATTTTTCACCACAAATACAAGCGGTGAATGGGAGGCCGAAGAAAAAGCTGCAGAAATGCAGCTTGTTGAGGCTCCGGGCCCCCCATTCAGCAGCTGCAATGGAGTACATATAATGCAGTGGTCAAAAACGTGAAAATCAAATGAACAAATTGATTATTTGGCTGTTTGAGAATTTCACAATATCTATGTTTTTAACAAAATATTCCTTCAGCATAGACGGTAAAGCATAACTAATTTTTTTTGTTTTCCATAGTTGGTCCTGCATTTCGGAATTTGCCAGGGCTGGTTATTTCTTGATGAATAATAATCGCTTTTTTTTCTTTTAAATCAGACAGTTGAAGATTTATATTTGAGCATCCTAATGCCGCATATTTATACGCCATCGTTAAACGATAGTTATAGATTTGGTGTATATTCACAATCTTGTATGATTTGAACAGTGAATGCGTATGATGTATGTAGGAAACGTTAGCTATTACTCTTAACACTTTTTTGCAATAACTGTATTATATGTAAGTTTGAAAAAGACGTATTACCCCAGATAAGGGTGCAGTAACATAGTAAATGAGAATGAAATAAGGAATTGTACAAAACCTTTTTTACGTTGGTGGGAAGGACGTGCCTATGCTTATTTATAATTCCAGCAGCTTTGCCTAATTTAGAGCAGAGATATTTCACAAGATTAGTCCAGAGCATGTCATCGGAAAAAATTACTCCAAGAGTTTTTACGCTATTTACAAATTCAATGTTTGAAGACCCTAAATTAAGAGGATTATAAACTCGGTTACTTGAACCGCGTGGACGAAACATTAATGCTTTTGTTTTTGAAGTATTTATATTCAAGGAATTAGACTCAGACCATACTTTTAACTTCGAAAGAAATGCGTTAGCTTTATTTATGAGGCCCTCTTCAGATATATCAGAAAAAAATATACTCGTGTCATCCGCATAGATTATATATCTACAGCTTGAATCAATGTTCACAATATCATTAATATATAACAGAAAAAGAAGTGGTCCTAGAATAGAATACTTCCTTGGAGCACTCCTGTTTATATGGTTAATGGAATTGATTTCTCATAATTTGCACAAACTAGGCACGATATTCTAAATAGGATTTGATTAGTGCATGTGGAAGATCACGAATGCCATAAGCATATAGTTTATCTAACAAAATGGAATGATTTATACAGTCAAACACTTTGCTGAAGTCTAAAAATATCCCAAGCGTTAAGGTTTTTTCTTCGAAATTTTTAAGTATTTGTTCTTTTTGAACCAATAACGCTGTCTCTGTTCACCTATTCTTTCGAAATCCGAATTGACAATCAGTAATTATAGACTGCTTATCACAAAAGTTAACAACACGAGAGTGAATTATTTTTTTCTAGACTTTTTGAGAACACAGGAAGTATAGATATAGGACGGTAGTTCCCTAGTTAATTTTTGTTACCTGCTTTAAACAACGCTAAAACTTTTGCAGTTTGCATTTTTTGGGGAAAAGTGCCAGATGAAATTGCGAGGTTGAATATGTATGTTAGACATTGAGCAATGATATCTATCACATACTTTATAGGTTTAATTTGCAAGTCATCGGCATCACGACTGTGATATTTATTAAGAGACAAAATAGAAGAACAAACCTCAGTTTCATCAGTAGGATACATAAATAGTGATTCCGAGATTGACCTAATGTGGTCTGACGCTTCAGGATTGTAAGAGCTATTAGCTATATTCACAAAATAGTTGTTAAATGCATTTGCCAAATTCGAACCACTCAAAATTTCGCCGTTATGGTTTATGCTTTGAATTTTGTTTGATTTATAGGACATATTAAGAACACTGTTTATATGTTTCCATAATATATCGGCTTTTTTTAGGCACTCCACATCAAATAAATTAGAGTAATAGTGTTTTTTCGATTTTCTAATTTCCGTAGCTAATTGATTTCTATATTTCTTGAAATGTTCAAGTGCCGTTTTTTCACGAGTTGCAAGAAATATTTGATAGAGTTGATATTTTCTATGAGTCATTTTAAAAAGTGCGGGGGTCATCCATGGCTTTCGTCCCTCTCTGGCAGGTTTAATGGTTTTATCTGGGAAACAGTCAAAATAAAGATGTTTAAATTTTTTAATAAACGTGTTGTATGCGCTATCTACGTCGTCAGAATGGAATACATCGGCCCAATCAGTGGTCATTAATTTCTGTCTAAATGTATCTAAAGTAGCTTGAGTAATGTTTTGGACAGTCACAGTATCTGAATTGCGTTAACATATTTCTCGTACTGTATCGACTAGCATAAATATGGGCAAATGATCGCTAATATCAGAACTTACTACACCAGCCCTGACCTTTTCGTTGTCAAAATTTGTAATAAATAGATCAAGTAATGTGGATGTAAACAATGTGGTGCGCGTGGGGTGGTTTATAACATTATAGAAGTTATTTGCCGTTAGTAGTAGCAGTAACTCCGAGGCGCTTGGAGTATCGTGCAGCAAATTTATATTTAAGTCACCACCAACAGAAAGAGAGTACTTGCATTCATTGGTGTGACACAACAGTTTATCTAAAAAAGCAAGAAAAAGATTTCCGCTGGGAGGACGATAGACAACAGAAAACATGAATTGGTTTTGTTTAAGAGACAATATTTCATAGTCATCTGTAAGGCATGTATACTCTGGAACAACTTCAAAGTCATCACTAGCGGTCAGTATCAAAACGCCATCACCATGCCCACAAACGCGGTTTTGATAAAAGTGAGTATATTGGGAAAGAACAAAAAAATCGGAGTCATCTCGGTACCAAGTTTCGGAGAACATTATCACGTCAAATGAGCATTCAAAAAATTGAAAAAGAAACGTAAGCTCGTCCAGCTTTGATCTGGCTGATCTAACATTTAAATGAAACAGTTTCAAAAGCTTGCGTGTTGATTTATCCCTATCACTGCCGATATCCTGGACAGAAACAGATTAGTAACTGTCATTTCAGGAAAAAAAAAAAGTATACACAAGTCTTTACTCAGCAGATTTTTGTCTTAGCAGATCTTAACGAGATCGTCTTCATGTTCAATAGAGACAACATCTGCGGTTTCAGATTTACGGGCCATGATCTTGCCGTTACGTACCCATACATACTTCCACCCGGCGATGCGTTTTTTTGCAGTGGCCTTACCAAACAGTCTTTTCAGTGTCGGACACAGGTGCTCATTAACAAAAACAGGGTCGTCAGTGGAGAATCCCAGGTCTCTGTTCTTAAGTCGCTTTGTTCGAGCCTTCGCGAGAACCTTATCACGTTTTTCATGACGTATGAACTGTACTATTATGTTTTGTTTGCTCAGTACTTGTGTGCGAACTCTATGACAGATCTCGACGTCTAAATTGTCGATCGGTTCGCTAATTTCCTCGCCGAGCCTACGTAGTGTTGCGTAGAGGTCCTTGTTTTCATTCAGCATTAGTCCCTTGATTTCGAGGTTGTATGCTCGAGATTGTTGTTCGCATTGAACAATGCTCGTGCGGTTTTCTTTAACTTCCCTCTCAAGCGCAAGACATCTTTGCCGCAGCTCTTCATTTTCGGCTTTTAAGGCGTTGTCTACTGCGATTCCGCTTGTAAGCTTGTTCTTGATGCCTCCGAATTCGGCATTTATGAAGTCCATGCTTGACTTCATTTCCCGTATCTCTGAACAAAGCTCACAAATCTCAGTGCGGAAATCCCTCTCCAGCGTTTCTCTCATTGGTTTCCATTCTGATTTCAACTCATCACGGAGTTCGGAAAAAAGCCGCGTCAGATCCATTGCCATTGCGGCAAATCACACTTTGACACAAACAATAACACTAGTGGCAGCAGCGACGGCAACTTCGTGAGACACTAGGGTATTCAAAAATGAAAAAGAACTAACCTGCGAAGGAGCGTGTTCTTCAGAAGAAGTGTCGACTGCCGTCGCAGCTGCCAAGTGACGGAAGATGCAAAAAGTTCCTTTTCTTATACTGCTGACGAACGTGGAGCAGCCAATCGTAGAAGCGCAGATGTCCGGTCCAAAGTCAGCCGCGTTGAAAAGAACGTATCTGATCAAGCGCAGGCTTGGGGGCTTTGGTGACTTGCAAGACGGGGCCGCTCGCGGGACTGCCGTTGAAACACGGGTAGGATTATCAACCCGCAGCAGGCGATCCAGGAAATCTGCGAAGGAGCGTGTTCTTTAGAAGAAGTGTCGACTGCCGTCGCAGCTGCCAAGATAGAATAAGGAAGAGATTTTCATCAGAAGGCTACACTAGCTTCCAATATGCTTCCAATTTGTAAAGTGTTTATCAAATTATTATGCTGTTCAGAAGCTGCTGAGGGAGAATTATAGTATATAAATAAATAAATAAATAAATGTTTATTTCTCCATCACATCCATGATGGAAGGGGACCGAGGAAGAAAGCTGCATAAATGCAGCTTGACGAGTCCTCGGCCCCCCTCCCTACAATCAGCAGCAGTGGCAGCTCACAAAGAACACAAAGCAAAAAGAAAAGAAAAAAAATACAACCTCAGTTAAAGGGGCCCTGCAATCATATTTAAGCATCTACCTTTTTTGCGGTTTCCACGTCTCTTGAAGTTCGGGCAAGCCAACGGGCACGGAGAGAGTAACTAAATATCAGTGCGTCATATTTTAACCGGACGACGCGGAAACCTCCTCCACCGACGAGGGCGACCCGCGGTGCCGAAAGCGCGCAAAATGTGACGTCTTTGGTCCTGGGCTTACTACTGGTCAGAGCCGCTAAAAGCTTCTTTTTAGTCGAAATACAAAATATAAGTGGCGCGAACCATTTCAATTATTTATAAAAGTAGTTTTTATTCAGTATTTTGAATTAGAAAAGAAACGAATGCTGTTTTTAAAGTACGGAAACAAGAAATGACCCGTCGACATACCCGCCACCAAGCGGTGGAAAAGGCGGCGCATACTAGAAAGAAGTAGTGGGATCAGGCGCCGACACGGAAAGGTCCCGGATGTACGCAGCGGCGCTGCGGTCGTATGGAGAGGAGGATCCGACCGGCTCCGAGCGTTCCGAAGGCCTTCGGCGAGAAGCTTTGTCCTGGGGTTTGGCCGTTTCGCGTAATGGCAGCGCGAAGTGGCTCCCATTCTGAACTGATCTTTACCCCATGTTCGCTGTCGTTTGTGGCCAATGAAGTGTCATGCCGAATTAGTGTTTAATCGCACAGCAAATGCAATGAGAGCCGCTCTGGCTGCCCGCTGCATACAGCCTATCCAGAACATGCTTTAGTGGCGCCCTCTCGCGCCGTCGACATGGAGTGCGGCAGCCGTGAGCGCTTGCGAAGAGCGCTCACGACACGGAGTGCGGCAGCGCTCACGGCTGCCGCACTCCGTGTCGACGGCTCGAGAGGGCGCCACTAAAGCGTGTGTTGGATAGGCTGTATGAAGCGGGCGGTCAGGGCGGCTCGCATTGCATTTGCTGCGCGATTAAAGACTATTTCGGCATAACACTTCATTGGCCGCAAACGACAGCAAACACGGGGTAAAAATCATTACAAAACGGGAGCCCCTTCGCGCTGCCATACCGCCAAATGGCCTTTCTACGCTCCGAGACCTTTCTACGCTCGCCGTTCGTCGGCGCCTCATCCCACTAGCCCTTTCTAATATGCGCCGCTTTTTCCGCCGCTTGGTGGCAGGTATGTCGACGGGTCATTTCTTGTTTCCGTACTTTATAAACTGCATTTGTTTCTTTTCTGATCTAAAATACTGAACAAAAACTACTTTCATACATAATTGAAACGGTTCGCGACACTTAAATTTTGTATCTCGACTAAAAAAAAAACTTTTAGCGGCTCTGACCAGTAGTAAGCCCAGGACCAAAAACGTCACATTTTGCGCGCTTTCAGGACCGCGGGTCGCCCTCGTCGGTGGAGGAGGTTTCCGCGTCGTCCGGTTTAAATATGACGCACTGATATTTAGACACACTCTCCGTGCCCGTTGGCTTGCCCGAACCCCAAGAGACGTGGAAACCGCAAAAAAGGTAGACGCTTAAATATGATTGCAGGGCCCCTTTAAGTATAGTTAGACCGTGCAGTTTGAGAATGTGTATCGTTTTAATTGAAGCCTGATGCAGGATGAAAGATTATAGTCAGTGTGTTATTTGGCAGTTTGATACTTTAGTTCCATGTTCCAAAAGAAAAAACAAACAGCCATCGGATGGCAAGAAAAACATGCTTTTCGTGCGAGGCTCGTCAAAATATTAGGCACTGAAGAAAATCAGCTATCTGCATTAAGTCGCTATTTTGAACTCCTTTCGTTCATGCCCCGCTCATAAAGCATGACGAAAGAGCCCAAGTATGCACTCTCAGCGTCGACTTACACAATGGTGCGTCTGACTTTGGCTAGCGTCTACCATTGCTGGCTTTAGATGCTGCGTTTACGTGCCCCTCTATAAAGAAAATGCTTTGTTGTCATGGTGACACTTATCATAGCTGAGGGAATTTGTAGTGTGGCGAGATCAGGTGCATACCTGGGCGTGCTTTTCAATGGCCGGAACGTGAACAAAAAGCATTTAAAATAAGGACTTCACGGAGGTGGCTAATTTTCGCCACGGCCTAATATTTTGACAAAAACATTACATGGAAAGCATGTTTGTAGCTCGCAGTTTGGAAAAAGTTTCTTGTACTGAAACATATTTATTTGAGTGGAAAAACTTCTCTCCAGAACATTAGCTGAAAAATATTGCATTTTAATTTGATTTTCATATGCAGTCTTCTAATTGACATACTTCTTTCTAAATATGTGAGGAGGAATGGAATAAGAATTAATTCAATGTTTTGAATTCGTAAAGTAGGTTTTGTAATGTAAGCTTTTTCTAGCTTCTACCATGTTTATGGTTGAGAGGAAACTTGTCAATCACAATCAATTGTTCTGAAAGTAATACGTGTTCTTGTAATCATTGATGAACTAATGGCCGTGGCGTAGAAACGAGGCATTATACCCCCCCCCCCCCCCTTCCCCCAAACCTCATGCCAGTGACTAATGGTAGGGAGAGTGCCCACCTGATCTAGAGAGAAGTCCTCCCTGAGCCAGTGGCAAACCTTGACCTCCTTGTCGTCCCCAGTTCGGCTTTTGAAGGCCCGGGGAATGAGTGGCTCACGGGGGGTGGGGCGGCAGATTTGTTCGCTGCAAAGGCAATCTTAAAAGACCGCCACAGTTTGCAGCACTTTTCAGTTTCTGTGAGCAGCAGGTCAACATAGTCTGAAATAGAAATGACGAACATACAGTGGTTTGAGTGCATGCATTCTCTTTGCACAAAACATGTAACACCGGCTAAAAAATACACTTTGTGTGAACAAAAAGGGTGTAGTAAAGCAGTCTCTGTGGGCCCATGCACTCTCGAGAGTTATCTGCTAGCCTTCATTATCAAACCTGCAGATGCAAGTAGTAAATATTTTGGATATAGTATTGCATGGGTTCTCAGACTGGGATGCTAAGAACCCAAGGGATCCCCAGGACATCCTTAGCCAAGGAGAACTCGACTTCTAATTCTGTTGATGACACTTATATGCAGAATTGAACGTACTATTCATCCTTTTAGATATAAAAATAAACAGGATACTCGACAAACTACTTACTGTATGTAGGCTCAGCTTGCTAGGGACGGACAACCTTCACTCCCTTTCTGGATTTCGGATGTTTGATCTTAAATTGCAGAGATTCCGTCAGCCGAGACAGCTTGCTCCCTGTTGGCATTTTCATTGAAGTACAAAATGGCGAGTTGTGTTCTGAAATGAGAAAAATAATACCAGGATCCTTGTAAATATGAATACTCGATCGTGAATGAGTTTGTTCACGACTTGCCTCACACGCATGCCATCAGATGATCAGCACACTGACTTCGGGGCGAACCCGATCAAGATGCTGTGGAAGGCTTCAAGGCTGAAGGTATGAGTTGAAGGGGCCAGTTGCCGAATGTCCTTGACGAGACGCGGCGCCATCGTCACTTCCACAAACTTGTCATGTGCACGGGTACCTGTATTGTTGAAATGGGCAAGCTTTCCAGACAGGTTCTTTCTACAATAGTTATTTTCAGCGTAGTTGGTACATAGAAATACTGTAATGGCATTTTAGAGCGCAGCTCTTAGGCGCCCGTTTCCGGCTTGAGCGACGTCGGCGTCGCCGTAACCGCGCGGTACATTATGGGAAACATCCCATAATGCAACGTGCAGGGGAGGGAGGAAGAGGAGGAAGAGGGAGAAGGAGGAGGGGGGAGGAGGAGGGAGGTGCCAGCTACCCGTTGTGCAGGCAAGTGATATCACCATTCATAAATCACAAAGAGGCACGTATGAAAACGTGGTGTACTCGTTATCCAATTGGCCATCTACATGGGTATGGTGGGTCTGCTGTAGCCATCGATCTCTGTGACACGTCAGACAATGTTGGTTAATTGTGTGCCGCCAAGGTCGACAACGGGTTGCTCGTGGTAGCTCTGTATCTCTCGCCTACAGCACTCACCGAATATTTCGTGCAAGACAAAGAACTTCATACCGGTCACGGAGGAAAACATCCCATTGTGCACGTGCACTCGCTGTTCTGCTGTGCCATCTCGGGGGAGCACGCTCAAGACTAATGCCGAGGAAATCAAAAATGCTGAGCAGTCGAGAGCAAGAATGGATGACATCGAAAGGATCACATGCTTCTTCAAAGTGTTGACTCTAACGCTGTCTCGTTCTCCCGCCTTGCTCCTGCTGTCCTGCTCCCTGACACCGGCAGAGGTTAGACAGAGTGGAGCTTCCAGATGTGAGAACTATATTTCCTTTCTTTGGACAAGTGGTGAGCGAGAATACCACAATATATATATATATATCTTTCTTAGATCGTTTGGCACGGTATATCGCAAAATCGAAATACATCAAGAAAGGAAGAGGAGGAGGAGGAAAGGAGGAGAGGAGGGGGTACGGATGAGGAGAAGGGACATACCCACCCCTCCGTACCCTCCCCTCCTCCTCCTTCTCCTCAGGAGCTGCGCTCTAATTCGGCGTTACAGGGAGTTGTAAACATCTCATTTTTAGGTTCAAACTATAATCGGTGAGGTGCTGACGGATATTCATTGTGGTAGCAAGAATGCCGCTTGAGAAATATAGACCCACTATACTGGCAGGCATTATACTTTATTTTACTACAAGTGCAAAGGAAGCTGAAGCTATAAGGTGTGCATGTTGACTTAAGCAACACTTTTGTTTGCACAAACATGCATGTATGATGTATAGCATAGCACACTTAAACTGTAGCACCTAGTCTCCTATCTGCTGCTTCTGTTACAATTATGCCTCCTTATGCTCGAGCTATGTGAACATGCAACAGTCCACACATCATATTAGCATACACCGCACAATTGATTCTGGAAAAGGACAAATTACTGCTGCCTTGAATTTTTCTGTAGCTGGATATGTAAGTTAATGCACACCCATACTTTTGTTCCCCATAAAGTGGATGGCAGTGGGCACTACGAGCTATCAGAGTCAATTAAGTGCTGAGAGTGTGCCATGTGACTTTCAGCATGGGTGCAGTGACGTGCAAGATGTGAGGTAGTGTAGCACTGAAATGGCTTACATGACGCATAGCACCAGTTGTGATCGATCTTGGTGCAAAGACAGTAAAATAGGTAGTAGTAATGAGAGCGGTGAATGCAAGGCATTTGCCAGAAACACTTCCAAGTTTAAATTTATTAAACACACTCACCAGCAACAAGCCACTCCCTTTCTCCAAGGTCCTCACGACCACAATGCGCGTAGAGCCCTGGATGGTCTGCGCGCTTGTTAGCAACGTGGTTCTGCACACTCTTCCACATGTCGAGAAGTAGCTCCTGGTTGCCATCGCTCAGGGCAGCACATCAGAAGAGGTGATTGCTGGCAAGCTGAATCCAAATCTCCAGCACGCTGCACCCAGCTCGCTTTGCTTGGGCAGCCAGCTTCTTCTTGATGCCTGTAATGAATGTCGAATTGGAAGAAAATTACATTTATAATATTTAGTTTTTTCTTTATTTTCAAGGCTAAATATTAGCGGCTTCATGAATATTGAAAAGCAGCTGTCTGTTCTGTGTTTATTGTAGAGAATGTTTGGGAAGATCTATACCACATTCATATAAAAATGCAAACGCACAACATGTTTCCAGAGCTTGGCTGAGCAACACCCGAAAGTGTGCTACAGCTTTGATCAGCGCTCGGAATACGGGGATGCACAAACGCCCATAGCTTTGACTGCATACACTGCATAGCCACATAAAGATGTTCGTATAATCTGAGTGGTCCTGATTTCTGCCATTAATAAAGAATTAGCCAGAAATCCCCACTTGTATTTTCAGTACCTTCCGAGATTTGCCAGCCATCGAAGTAATGTTGGATGGTAGGCTCCTCCGTGCGCATGTGCTTCGCGGCTTGTACATGCCGGTCCGTTGACAAGGACACAACGTTGAGCTTGCGATCCTTCACTTTCTCCAGGCGTCTGAGGAAGGCATGTTTCTCCATGGAGGTGCTGGACTTCTCTTCTGCGCACTTTTGGAGAGGAGGAAAACTTATTTATGTAACAAGGTCAGACTGCCATAGTAGCTGTAGCTCACCTCCCCGACTTGCACCTGCTCTAAGTGTAGAATTTTGTTGAGTTGAGCAGCGTGCAGCGAGTATGTCATGTATTTTGCTGAGAATCCGGGTGAGTCGCACTGCCCATCGCCAGCGAGGTCCACCTTCTGACCTTCCAGCTGAAGAAACACTTCCTCTTGTTGTTCTTGCCAGATCTGGTTGAGACATAGGGTTTTCTGATGAGGTTGCATAAAGCACACAGCACAGCTCACAAGACAACCCCATTTGTCTACACTCTTATTACAAGGACAAGGCCATCTATCAAGACAAGTTACCACAGAGACTGTAAATTCAAAATACAAAAAGGTATAATGTGGCTTCAAATAAGCACAGGCATAGTTGAAATTGAAGACTATTAATCAGTAAAGATCTACTCGCACAGAGAGCGAATTACAAGAACTAGAGAGAATGGTAGTGGCAGTCTTGATAATGTGGTGACCGATTTGTTTGGTAGTACAGTGACGTCTCGTTAATATGGGCACCTCCATTACCCTGAAAAAGTGTCCTTAATCTGAGTTATTTGCAATAACAAGACAAAATTGCATGTATTTCCCCAGGCCGTCCCCGAAAATGGTGTGTATATAGCAAGCGAGGCACTCATATTAACAGGGGAGTACAAATAAGCCATAACTGTGTACAACCTTGCTTTTTACCTTGTTAATTGCAGGGAGCAGGTAGCCTCTTTGATAGTTGTGGAAGGTCTGAAGCGTGAACACCTGGATGTTGATGTGCTCCAGTGTTCTGAGCACGCTGGTGGGGCTGGTGCCGGTGAAAAGTATGCCTGCTGACACCAGCACGTTGCCGGCTGACTTGCCATTCATTACTGGCTGGCTTCTCCAGAGGAGGCAGTGATCCTTGGCACAGAGCGTCTGCACCCCGAGCATTGTGCCAGACACGCGAGATACACTTTTGCATGGTGCGTAGCATGTCCGGCACACCTTGAAGAGCTTTCTAAGGCTGCTCTCAAACACAATGAATTTGCGGTCGTCCCGCGGTGAGACCTCTTCAGTGGTGTTGTCAAGTCTGGAACAGAATCAGTGCATTGGAATAATTGTCATGACAACTATTTTGCTTAGAGCCATTGGGGACTATAATTTAGAAAAATAGAGGGCAACAGTAAAAATGAGAGCCACTCAGGTAGGTAGTTTGTCTTCTGTGTTTCAGTTTGTTAACTGCAACTTTTCATTAAAGCCAGTCCACAAGATATACTTCCGGTACATAGTCTCCCCAAAATCCATGCTGGTGAATCATCAACCAATGCTTTTCTATGAGTGAGGGCAGTTTTTTCCTGCTCACACAAGTTCCTTTGGTTCTTGATTGAGTGCATTCATTGGAGTAGCCAGACACACAGAGAAGCATTGAGTGGTACTCAATTTTCATACTGGTCGACTGTTCTGGGGATTTGAGATAAGCCTGTGTGTGAACAGATGGCTTCTGGGCAGGAAAAATGCTACGCGAGAAACACTGAAGGCAAATCCGAAGGAAGATAAATTGAAGCAAGCAAGAGTTAGTGTGAGCCAAATATAGCCTTCATTGTGCTTCTTGAGTGCCATCATCGGCAGAGCCACTTGGCATACCTGGAGATTTATCAAAACTGAAAAGGATGCTAATGAAGTACCGCTGGTATGCTGACGAATACGGCACATGCAGAAAAAGGTTTAGCAGCCTTTTTAGACTCTAAAATGGTGTATCGTGAAACTAACCGATAGGTAACTGGCATCTAATACCTCCTTGAAATTTCGGTTTACTCTCTTACCAATTTCATTTAAAAAATATATTAAATCAGGCAGTGGCAATTGCTGTTGACCTTTTGCTTAAATAAAATGAAAATGGTAATCTACGCCTACTTCAAGAAAGGCCACAACTGACTGGCTATGTATTACGTTTCATGTTTTCGGTATATGGCGGCAAAACCCAAAAATAAACTCCTGAGCAGATTTTATCAACGTTGGACAAAAGCGGAAAAAAAACCCAGCTTTCAGCAAGTAAACCTAACTACAGCTGTATGTTGGGCTAGCTCAGAACAAAAACCCCACAAAACTGTCCAAAAGACTGCTTTCTTCAGGAACCACTCCCATTATCTCATTCCCTTCTCCGATTAGAATAGATTCAATTCCAAGTATTCAATCAAGCACACATTCCCTGGAACTGAATGAAAATTGTCACACTGAATCCCCTGGAAGAAGACCCCCCTCCGAAAATAATCACCCCCCTCCCCCGTTAAAAAAAAAACAAAACAGAAACACGACTATTTATTTATAAACAAGTGCATTTGTACACAAATGTGGATAATGCATATGCGCAGGCGTCTATTTGTTTAAGAAAAAATAGCATAAAAAAATAAATGTATTTTTTATAGTTATGTGTGAACTTTTTCTGGAAAAGTTGACCTTAGTGAGTGACATGTTTGTAGTGCATTATCTTGAAGTACACAAACCATGCAATGATTTCATAAAGTAGAAAGAATTACCCCACGAAGGTCTCGTTAAACGATGGGAAGAATTCCGAGCACTGCTCAACTTCATCCTCCGAGCCCTCTTCATCCCCTGAGTCCGAGGCATCAGATCCCACGGGGCTGGAAGTGTGCTGTGGACCCTCAAAAATGAGTGGGATGGGAGAAGGCATTCATTCAGCCAGGGGAAGAACTGAAGGAGGAAGGACGAGGAGGAGGAGAAGGAAGAGGATTTGCAGTGCAGACAGGGGCAGTACGGGCAGAGGTCCTGTCTTCAGTCTGGACATGCACACCTTCCCTTGCACAAGCAGTAAGGTTTGCCTGTGTATCTGGAAATAAATAAACAATCAAGATTAAAAATCATGTGATGCTTAAAATGATTGAACCATGGAATGCTTAATGACAGAACCCTCTACTCCCAGAGTTGTCCATCTGGCTGGGCATGTCAGCACAACTGGCATGTCAGCACAACTTACAGCATAAGTAAATCTATGTCACAATTAAACCAACTCATCCCCCACCAGAAATTTAACCAATAAGCTTTCGGACCCCAGCCCAATGGTTTACGTCTGGGACAGCAAGACGACTTTCGATGTGAAGCGGCCTTGGCTGCTAGCTACTACAATTATCACAAGGCCATGCTCAAAGTCCATGGCAATCTTTTAGAGGGGGTGATGGCAACTATAGTCATTGACAGCCTAAGAAGGGTGAGTTTTATTATGTTCCTTCCTGCTTTGGGATTCATTCTTATCGCCTGAACCACTAAGCACAAGACATCTCGTAGCGGGCTTGAAGCGGCTCGAATTAGCTAGAGACGTCTTGGGCTATGCAAGACGTCTATAAGACAAGACGTCGCAAGATATCTTGACGTAGACGCCTAAAAGACATCTCCAAGAGACGACCCACGTCTTGTAGCTGTCTCTAAGGTGTCTAGGAGACGCCTTGCAAGACGTCTTATAGCCCAAAAAAGAGGGAGCATTATGAAGTCTACAGGGCGGCTACAAGATGACTCATGACGTCATAGGCTATCACGTCTTGCCAAGATATATATGAGATCTCTCGCTCGTCTTTCCAAGACGTCTTTAGACGTCTAATAGACGACTTTGCGTTCAGTGGGTAATGTTGCAATCTCACTTGGCTGCGGAGTAATAATAAGCTTTAACCTGTTCTAATCACATTTAAAAATAATGTATTAGACACATGCATTATAGGACTGAAAAGTTGTTGCCAACATTGTAGGTCTGGGCTCTTGATCAATTAAACTACCAATTATGCAACTAATGCTTTAGTCGCGATTAATATGGTTTTAACCTGTTAACTTTTAACAAAAAAGGTAGAAATTCAACGCTTTCACCGCGCGGACGTGGACGAGTACACCTGTATGAAGGCAAACTTTAGGTGAAATTCTGACCTGAACTAAACTGTAGGGGCAAGATATGTAACTCCAAAATATTGGAGGTTATGTGCGTCCTAGCCACTTTAACATCGTGTGAGTGTTTGTTTAGAGCAGCAGAGACTACTGTGAACAATCAAAGGAGTTCCCTATTGCCGGAAAATATCAACAAACCCCTGTGCGAGTGTGGCTCAAGTAATAAAATTTGTCAGTGTGGGTGTCTTTTGACTTTTCTCAGCTACACATCAAGGCTGATGTGTAGCTGAGAAATTATTATGGTGCAATATACATATTATTATTAATATTAATTTATATATATATAATTATATATTATATAATTTATATTTATATAATTAATATTTATATTAATATTAATTATTAATATTAATTTATATATATATATATGATATATTATATAATTTATATCTATATAATTAATATTTATATTAATATTAATTATTAATATTAACTTATTAGTGGTACAATATACAATTGTATATTGCATCACTAATAACATATGCAGCAGCAGCGAAGGCAAAATATTTAATTTTGACTTTTTTAAAAACTATTATGCATGATAATGAACGAAACCGATTAAGGGGTAGCAATTAATCGGGTTAAAATTTTTAATCGACACCCAGCCCTACAATATTGTTGCATATGTGTATTTATTTTCTTCTAATCTAGGACACATTCACCAGACCTGGAAGTTGTGTATATTTTATAGTCATTTCCATCATTTATGCAGTGTTTCGGGGCACTCTATGTTCATCACTAAATAAACAGGCGCATGGTTGTCTGAATTTATAATAATGTGTGGAACACGTCGCAGTCAGCTTGTAACGAGAAAGTCATTGCACCAAGGCAAATAGAAAAGACTTACACCGCGTTTGCACGTCGCCTCCGGCAGTCTGGCAGGAAGCCGTAACGATGTTTCTTGCTGTTTGTGCCCAGCCGTCCACCATTCGATGCGAAGTTGACGCTTTGACGACCACGTCTACAACGTCCGACCAGTCAGAGGTGTCCTACAACGACAAAAAAATACCAAACTTTGTTTTACAAACTGGAACATATTTCACCATTACACGTCATACAAGCTTACCTCAGACCTTCTTCGTTTTCTGGGCGGCGCGCTGAACCACAGATTCTGCATTGGCACGGCGTCCGACTTGAGACGTGCGTGCTTGGTGTCCAGGCCGAGGCTTTGCCGCACTTGAATGTTCATCTCGTAGTCACCCGGAAGAGAGTGGTCTGAACACAAGTGACCCACGCGATCGCCGATGTCGTCCGGACCGTCGCGGTCAATGGCTCGAAGCCACAGGGCTCTTCGGTGTTGCTCACGCGGCAGGTTATGGAACCGTACGTTGGGCGCACTACGGTATGTCGTGCTGCAGTTTCTCACGATACACATGGTCGGCATGGTGGACGCTGAAACGTGCACACGACGCACACAAACAATGAGAAGCACAAACCACAACCTAAACTTGCCGCGGGCAGTAGCATGCGCAGCAGCGCAGCCCGCCAGACGAGCAGCCGACAGACCCAGGTGTTACTATGGCGACCAAGCGACGGAAGACTCGGATGTGTTTGAAACCGAAACTCAATCGCAATCACGTAATGCAGTATCATGTAAACAATGTAAGAGCGCCAATAAATGATTATTTATTTTTATCATTTTCAATTTGTAATGCAAACAATAAATAAAGTTTAATATCTGTTCCGCTTTATATATCACTTATGATGACATTTGTTGCCTCTGGTTCCCACACCGTGTCGTATGGTCGTTTCAGAATCGCCAAAACATATGATTTTTAAATGTGGTTTGTAAAATCCAGACACAATATTAGGCCGCGAAACTTAGGAAACAACATCTCTGGGCTTTAATGAATATAAGAAAATTAAGATGAGGTAAATACATTCTTATTTCATGACCTCTTTAATATACCTTTAAGTTAGCATGGATTTTTCGTAAGACATTGTGTTGTTCATGGTAGTGAATTCGATTTTTTGAGGAAGTAGCATTTTTCCCAATAATCAATATTAACCTGCTTGGTTCTTCCTCTTTCAATTTTTACCACAAAGAGCTCCCTGAACAGGATCATAATTTAACAGTATTGGGTAAATTCACAACCGTAGAATATAGCACATCCACCCATTCCAAAATAAGCGCCCATTCCCAAATTTGTAAGATATGAGATAATATGCAGAGTACATTTATATGTAAAATTGATGACCAGACAAGCGGCTGTCCCCTATCTTTTCGTGATTATCTCCAAATTTTGAGTGGGCGCTTGCCCGGTAATTCACAGCATATGATAAAGCATTTAGTTTCTTCTTTGGCAAAATTTCAAGAGATTTTAGTTTTTCAAAATATCAAGCTTGCAGATAACTGGTGATGATCCACGAAGAACTTTAAAATGAGCGCCGTCACCATAATATAAGGTATACATAAACACAACAGCATGCGTCTAGATCTCGGGTGTATCCAATAATGGTGCAAGCTTACAAACGGTCAATTCTAATTTCAGATTTCTTTGGTGACATGAAATGGGATGGAAGCAATAAGAATGGTGCAAATGTGAAGTCAATAATAATATAAGTCATACCTTGCAATCAGCTTTGTAGATGTTTTCTTATGTCACTTCAATCCACTTGTTGGTTAAACCATTTTCTACTGCGTGGATACCCTCTTTCATGAAACACGAAGCTTCTCTTGAAAACTTTGAGAGCAATGTAACGTCCACATTCCTTTGTCAGACCCGCTGAACACGGCAGCGGTCCAAAAGCACAGATCGAGGAATTTAAATGACCACAGCATGTAGAATTTCAAATGGCTGTTGCAATCTTCCTTCCGCCACTAACCAGATCGGACACGTCTGTGCTCCTCCATATCACCACCCCAACCAGAAGAGATCACCCGGAAAGCCCATGACGTGAACATCTATAAATATAATGATGCCAAGTGCTGGCTAAGGGCAGTATTTCGATTTCAAAAGAAAACACACAAACAAGCAGAACCACACAGAGGTTTCAGGCAAATATACTTTTTCTGAAGTAACGGGACCCGAAAAACAGAGCAATGGGGGACAACAAGTGGGTGACGGGAGGCAAGGCCGGCAAATTGGGTTGCAAAAAAAGGGAAGGGAGAGAAAATACGCCTGAAGTCAAGAACACGCAAGAGTGCATCTGGGAGTTGGACGATTCAAATTAGAAAGGAAGGAAATGTATGCTTGGTGGCAAAAAGACGAGGTTTGAAAAATCGGTTGTGCCTAAGCCTGCGGACGTTTCGGGTGACAATCACCAAAAGATGTCCTCCACCAAAGGCAATTGTTTTATCCGCCAGAAAAAGAAAATAAATGCTTTAGGAATGCCGCACTTTGTACACCTGCATGCGCTGTGGGAGATGTACCATGCACAGCGGGTACAGTCACAAACGTACCCATCCTCCCAGTCGGCGGGTCCGCCTTGACCAAGCAGGGTCACCCAAAACTTAGTTGCTTCTTTTTTTTTCTTTTTCCGCATGCTTCAGACGGTTATTGCAGCAGTTTTTGCTGTGCCTTTCCTGTATCAGGACCTTGGACTCTCATGAGTTGCGAGACAATTTGGTGGTCTTGTTTGCAATTTTTTGTACACAAATCTGAGAAGTAACTGTAACAACGCTACTCTTTACAGTTACTTCCGAAAAGTGGTAACCCTGTTACAGTTACAAGTTATTTTCACTAAGCAGTAATGAGTCACAGTTACAAGTTTCTGAAAAAAAGTAACTAGAGGCACCTGGGATGTCCACGACTTCAAGAGCAGGGGGGGGGGGGGAGGGGAGGGGAGGGGGGGGGGGGCAGCAAAATGCATGTGCACAACATCGGGTTGACTGGATTTTCGGAGAGAAAGGGGGTCTGAAGACTCATAAGTCTCACTGGCATAAGCTACAAGGTGGGGTACCTGCCTTCATGAGCTGTGCCACCACCCTGGCATCTCGGTGGTAGAAGTCAACAGGAAAAGTCCTTTCCGGCGGCCGGCTGAATCCATAGCCTGGTGGATCCCAGGCCACTAGTGTGAACTGCTTCCTGTCAATTTCTCTAGCTGGGGACTAAAGTCTGTCCGTGTGGATCCTAACAGAAGGGAGAAATGTCCGTTTCAACTCCCGAGCAACAGCAGCACAGAAATACCGTTTAGGACAACTCGTACTGCAGAAAGTGTGTCAACTAAAGCTGACATTGTCCCTGAAATCACTGTAATGACAGCTCATTCTGGAGATAATTGGTGTCAGTGACAATAATTAGTGGCAATTTGCTGCAACTGCTAATAGCTTTGCAATAGTGCCAAATGTTTGCGAAGCAATGATTTAGTGATGAAAGCTGTCTACAAGAGGATGTGTTCACACCTCGAAATGTTGCATGTAAAGAGGAGAAGTGGGTTTGTAAATGGTTCATCTTCTGATAGCAGACTGACCCCTTTTTATTTTCCCCC
>JABSTQ010000515.1:0-48030 GCA_013358835.2 Ixodes persulcatus
AATTCCCGGCGCGACCAAACCGGAATCGTTGCTGCAGCGCATCCTCGTCGAATTCTTCCAGCGGATCGAGGCGGTCCCGGAACACACGCTGTCGTCCCAGCATGACGACAGCGTACTGCGCGTACGCGCGGTCTTGCCGACGTCGACGCCTCGTCCCGTTCGACATCGGTTCCGTTATCAAAGTACAAATAGGTCCGCAAATCAGTTGTTGGTAAGACTGCAGTCGGTCGGTGGGCTAATCGGTGGATCGGTTCGGCAAACGGAAGAGAGGGCAAACAGTTGAAATCAGCAGGAATCGCAGAAACGTGCGTCGCAAGGAACAAAAACGAGACTACAGCACCGGCGTTGCCAGACTGGAAGGCACACGGGAAAGTTATGCGTTGTTTATGGCGAAACATATTGAAGGAAATGTTTCTTACATTTTCGAATATTCGTCGACAAACTCTAGCATAGTAGCTAAAATTTCTTCGTATCATCTGAAGCAAATAAATTGGTCTTCAAGTACAACATTACTATATTTTTACTTAAGATACCATACTAGATCGATAACAACCAGCGGAAAAAGAGGATAAACAAAATGACTGGCTTGTTTCACCAATAGATGACGCATCTTACTGCCCAATCAAGATTAATTATTGTTGTTCTATATCCAGCCATTTATTACAGTACCTAGGTACTTTTCCCTTCCTAGGCACCGTGGTTTACCAAAATGGGTTTACCATCGCTTCGAGAAAACCGGCCCTGCTGGCCGTATCGCGAGTTTCAAGCGTACGCGTGCAGCCAAAGCACGGTGGAAGGCGACGGGCACGTGCCGGAGGCATCGGTAAAAACCGCCTTGCCCTTCTCGTCTTGTCAGTGTCTTGAAAAAAAAAAAGCACTGCCAGTTGTGTGAATTATAAAAAAAAGAAATAATGCTCTTATTAGGCTTCCTCACGCGAACACGTAGCCTCGGAGGGTGCAGCTACCACATACCATTAGAAAAGTGGAGTCCAGAAAGTGGCACCTGTTCATAAAAGCAGGTCACCTGCTCGCCTCCGTGTCTCCCTTTTCGGGTCAGGCAAACCTGCCAAAACTACATCTACGCCCATTCTGCGCGCGCTTGCGTGCATGGGGCGACAGTCAAGACGCCACGCTCGCAACTGTGTATAGACCTTTGCATCACTCATCACCCGGGAAAAAAATGCTGAGTCACTGAGCTGTGGACGCATACGTAGCGTCTGATGTACCGCACAACAGAGCAACAGCGCATGCTCAGGATGCTTTCCACAGCCCAGCAGACAAAGATGGTAGCGCGCAGAAGGCCATATTTGCAAAGGTCTATACTACGCAAACCTCCTGACATAGTCACACGTGTCAAAATAAAAAAATAAAAAAAACTATATTTCATTTTTTTATGAAACGAATATTCCACACAAAGAGCTCTTATACAGGTTCACGACCCAGCTTGCTGTAAACTGGATGAATTTGTCACTAAAGACGCTCGAGTAGAATATATAACTAAAACACATTTCGCATCCCATTAAAAGTAATTTTGTTTTTAAATCTGGAAAGGATAACCGCAGCAAGAACCGGCGGTGCTTCCAAGGGTTGTACTCTTTCTGTCAGACAAAGTATAGTGAATGGAAATATTATCTTATTAACTGGTACAATAACTCTCTCTACAATCCTCCGCGGTCAGACTGCTCGAAAAAAATTTAAATTGTTGTTTGTATGTTTATACAGCCGGAAGTTAGTCTGCCTCAGTGGGCGTCTGGTGTCTCAGCTGTAGATGAGCAATTTTAGCCAGTCCGGTACAACCGCTAACCTGTGGTCTTTAGAGACACGATGTTTCTCCGCAGACATGATGACAGTATAATCCGCGGATGCACCTCAGTCCTGTTACAAGTACGTTTGCGTTATGCCACGAACGTGCCTGGGGATGGTTTATGTATGCCCAATGTGACCGTCATACAAGGAAGAAAGAGTGTCTGAACACTGTTTGGTAGGATGTATCAGCACCGCAGTGTGGCCGCGGCTAAAGATGAACTGCTGATGATGGTACGCGTGACCGAAGCCAATCCAGTTCCATGTGAGCTCCACGTGACCAGTGTTGTGTCCGCTATCTAAAATAAGAAACAAAAAAAAAAAACGTTAGTCGTTAGCTCGTAAATATTTAACGCGATACAGGGATTCGTTGCCCTCCTGCACACATAACGAAATATCGTTATCGTTGCTTCCAAAAACTAAGGAACCTATACTTTTACGTTATCTTAAACTTCAGCGTTGCATTGAACTTCGACAGCAAGTAAATATCTACAGAGCGATTTCATCATATTTGTATCCTTTCAATATCAAATGTGTAGAATAGGGCGAGGCCCCGATGGTGTGTTGGACAGGAAGCGTGACCAATTGACTAATTTTAATAAAGAGTAAGGAGTAATCAGCAACGTAACATGATAAACAATACAGTAAAATAGAAAAGAAATTACTTTACCCGTTAGGGATTTCGCGGGTACGTCAGTGCGCTCCTGAAGATATAACGAGTTGCCACTAACGTCGTTACTTGTAACGCGTTACTTCCACAACAGCACGTGACCTTCGGGAGGGGGGCATCGGCGCGGGAAGGGGAGGGGAGGTCACGTGATACGTTTTTAGCGCTGGATTGGCTGAATGATTCGCTCCGTGATGTAAGTAGGCCGGCGAGCGGAAATCTGACAGTCGGCTGGGCGCTGGGCTTTGCTGTGCTGATGCGCTGGTGGGGCGGTCTGTAAGCTTCAATTGCAAATGTTGTACAAATGTCACCTACCCGTGCCTGACGACGACGTAATTAACCGAATTACAGCTTTTATGATTCGATGTCCATAGCTGCAAGCATGGACCAACTCAACTGACTGACGTCACGCCACTGTGGTGGCGCTGCTGTCGGTACTGCGCATACGCAAATGCTTCACTCCTCCCCATTTTGGTTTCTGTGCGCGCGCAGTGCCCACATGGTGTGGGCAAAGTGGGCTTGTTTGTAAGCACTGTGTTCGTGTATAATTCGTTTCAGCTTAAGTCCAGATGCAACCAACACTTCGAGCTGATGGAAGCAATCAGACAAAGTCAAAATCGCACCGTCGTGGAGTTTGTAACGTTTCTGTACTTGTTTCGCTAAACCAATCATAAACAAAAAAGCCTAGGAGGTTTGTTTGGTCCAATTAGCTCGTAACGTCGGCTGCATCTGGACTTAAACTGAAACGAAGTATAGCACGCCAGAGAAGCGCCTAACTTGGCATAAGCTTGGCAATCCTAGGGGCCCAATTTGGGCCTAATAGGATTTTTCTCCAAGGCGTTAGTTAGTGCCAGAGGATCTTTTTTTTAACGTTTCTATGGCTTTATTCTAGCTCACCATAGAATAGCAAAAAGTTCCATCACTACAGCCAGAGATGCCAGGTGACAGCCAAAGTGTACAAGCGGTGAAGCGTAAATCTGGCACTTATGAGTTAAATTAGACCCAACGTTTTGTTTTGTTTTTATTTTGAGTGACCCACCAACAGCTGAACGCCTCCTTAGTGGTGCACTCATCAATGAGTCAGTTAATAGTATATTTTTAAACAGGATAAAAACGAAATGTTAGGACAGAACAATACTTTCAACACACTTTCAAAATTTACGCTCTTCATCAAAAATATCAAGACTAACATTCCCATAAATTTGTTCTAAATCGTTATACGTCAATTGTAGGCGTGTCATGGGTGCAGCATGGTAAAATTCGGCAGGGTAAAACAAAGCATAAAGTGTACTAGACCTACGAGGAACGTGCAAAAAGATGTGACTGAGCAGCTCTTGTGAATCAGTTATACCATTTACAATGTTATACAAATATGTCAGTCCACGAATTGTTCTCCTGTTGTGCAACGAGTCTAACTTCACAAGTCGACACATGAAAACCGAGCAATCAGGAGGGAAGCCTAGCTTTGTCACTTGTTTGGCGCATTAGGGTCATTCAGATACCCAGACTCTGGCCAAAGGAGGTCAAGTTTGGCTTTACCTTGATTCATTTGGGCATTTAGGGACGTAAACACCCAGAAGAAAACAAAAACATTAGGCCCAATGAATTGTGCTAACTTTCCGCACTTATTTAACTTGATCTTCTTTATGAAACTAAAGCGCTGCTCTGCAATCACAAATATTTTCATGTGAAACATATTTTTTACGTCCATGCTTACCACACTCACAACGGTAAAATATGTGAAACGGCATTTTATGCCTAGCGCCTTCCAGAATTGTTTCCTTGAAAGATAAAATAAAAGTAACAGCACGCTCTCTACCTTCCAAGTTCCTCTACAGGTTGGACGTCTAGCTCCGTATTTAAAAGAATGTACAATAATAAGTGGCGGTGTCCTACCTAAGAGGGTATTTGTCTCATTTAAACGTTTTTTTTTTTTGTTTTAAGTGAGTTAACTTAAAACTCGACACTAAATGTGACTGATTGACAACCTGTCAGAATTCAATCATGTAATAAATGAACGTGACATAATCTCTTAATGAAGTGAATATGACTGCTCATAATGTATAGTTTGTGTTATAATAGAACTTTCTTTTTACCTCCGTCTCGGTTTTAGTATAACGATCTACAGAGATATCGTGGTTCCTCCACAGTTCTTTTTTTTTTCAACAACGCTAACTTTTTTTGCACACAGACAGTCGCTTATTAATTGGAGCAGACTTGGCATCCTGCATTAAGGCATCATTTTTTGTCTTGTACGTATTGTTGATAAGAATCTTAGTCGACAAGGTGAGGATGAGGTTAAGCACAGCTTGAGATGTGTGCTCCCTTGCAAAAGTTTCCAACTCTTCCAATTCTGGCAGCGTAGTTAGTGTCAGGGCCGGCTTTCTAGAAACCACGTCTCAACTAAGGCTGAGGAAAAGAAAGCACTGCCAGAGCCAGCGCACGAGTTGAGCGGGGCTCAAACCGCGTTACAAGACGCTCGCGCGCCCCAGCCTTTGCAGTGCTTTGTTTCATCCCATCTTTGCTGAGACGCTGTTCTAGCAAGCCGGCCTTGGTACCTGACAATATTTTGCTGATCACGAAACCGCAATAACTAAGCGATGTCCTGGGGCAACATAAGCTTGTTTACAACTTCAGCGTGCAACACCACACTAACGACGAGTTGTGTTGGAAGGTGCAGATCCCTTCGATTTAAAACATCTGACAGATCACGAACTACAGCATCGTGAGGAAGCTCCTTCCCCAAAACCAAATGTTTTTTTTAGCCGTGTTCACACTTAAGTGTTCTCACAGCCACAAAGGCGAAGTATACGTCTACGTAGGTCAGAATATATAGGAGTCTTGGAAGACAGAGCTGCTAAATCATAGTCTGTAGTTTAGCATCTTTGATGCAAAAAGGTGCCAAAGCTAGAGCACAAAGCAAAATACTCTGCGCAGGTGACTCTCATGCTAAAACCAACGAAATATTTTAGAGCACATTGGAAGTGGTAACTCGTCCTAAAAACACCTACTATACCTTCTTGAGACTACAGAAAATAGCGGAGTTCTTTACTATCATCCTTCAGGGCACAATGCCTATTTGGAAATGCAAGAGCACAATAACATATCAAAAAGCTGCCAACAAAACATACCTTGGAAGTGCTGGTAACCCACAGGGTATACGCTGTTGCTCGGTGGTTCGGAAGGAGAGTAAGTGGACCTTTGGTTCTCCGGCATCATCTCCCCGACACCACGGCCCACAACACCTATATGGCATTCATCCTCACATTCGCACTCACGAAAACAATGCGAAGAGCAAGTCGTTTGCTTCTTGCGCAGGAGCTGCGGTGAAGTAAGAACGACGGCCGATCTCTGACTGGATTTCATGTAAGGGATATTGGGCAGACCTCAATGCTAGATGCCTTGAGGTCTACCCACTATTGTTTTCTTTCGATCAGCCAATAAGAGCTCGGCGTTCTGACAACATCGCAATCTCTGTGCAAGAAGCAGACCAACTTGCGCTCCGCATAGAGATTCTCGTCGCCAACGGACTCCGTGAATACGCAGGCGACTTGTCTCCGCATTCCGCACGGCTTTCTACGTTGCCCGATGGCGCACCTAATGTCTGCTTTTGCATTGCTTGGGAGCCGCCTGCAGTTTAAAAAGTTGCGTCGTCATGTCGAGTAATATTTCTAAAATTTAGTTGCACTTTTTTTTTTTTTTTTTGACGCCCAGACCAAAGGCATCGGGATTGACGGCGCATAAAAAAAGGAGAAAAGTTTCCCTGGGCCATCCGGAATGCTCATCAGCATCGTCGCAGATGCTCGGCAGTGAAAACCCCTTGCTGGCTCTTCTCGCTTGGCATTGGAGCAGTGACGCAGCTGAAAACGAAGCGCGCAGGCTTTAGTTTTTAAAAGGTCTTGGCAATAGCTGCATCAGTGGAATGTCTTTATACGCACAACCACTTTTGCTTGAGTGGTGACAGCTCAACCACTTTTCGACCCAATCGTGATCTTATTTTATGTGTCTTCAATTTCGCGCAATCCGGAGTGATTCAGCTCGAGAGCACGCGTAGCATTGGCTGATGCCAACGTTACTAAACCACTCAGTTGGGAAACTGCCATAGAGGTTGCTCTGAAAAAGTGGCACCGACCCGTCCTCCTGAACCGAGCTAATGACGATCACAACGCCGCCATTTCTCCCGCAGCGGCCACTCGAGGAACTGCACGCGACTTCTATTTTGGCTTCAATCTGCCATCATGGCGCCGAAACAGATACGGTGGAAGAGGTTACAGAGGCGCCACCCCCGTCTCCCCGGCGGACGCGCCGCGAATTACTACCGAAGCTAAGATGCATCTAGGTCGGGACGCGCTACCTGAAATCACCGCTGAGGAATGGTTGTATAAAACCAATATTAATTGTGCCGCAAAACCTTGCAAACTAAAGATTTTAGAAAACATCACGCGCCCTCAATTTGTGCTAAACTCCAATAAAAGTTACTACAAAAATAGTTTTTTTCCCGTTGGTTTTTACGCAAAAATATGCGTCTGAAAGTTCAAGGTGACCACAGTAAAGACAAATGATAAAGGGTGGCGCTGTTGTCGTATTTAGCTCGGTCTCGGTGGACGCCAGCGGCCCATGTTTCAACGATGAGTTTCCCAACTGAGGGTTCTAGTAACGTTGGCTGATACTTAGACGCCATTTTTCCGTACAAGTCACGCACCTAATGCGCCAGCGCGTCACGCGCCAGCCTACTCAGTGCAACAAATTACGTCTTCACCCTGAAACAAACAGACATGTAAGGAACCCTATGCATCAGCATCAGGCAAAATGTAAAGGTGACTAGGGGTGCGGGGGTCTTGGAGGTAAACCTATCGGCAAGTACGTAAGAAGTTACTTCAAAATCGCGAAACAGGGGTGTTGAGGCTCCGTAGGGTTACTTCAAGTGAGCTGACTTGTAGGTTTCTTTATGACTTCGAGCAGCTGAGTCTAGGCGGCGTCCCGATGCCAATTGACAACTACCGGGTCCCTGAGAAAAAATACAAACCGGTTTCTCGACCCGCATAAATAAGCTGCGCGACGCAGGCAGCCGTATTTGCGTGTCACCGTGACGCTGGCGATGGTGTTAGAAAGCGAACGTTCGAGAACATGATGGTATACCAGGATCGAAAGATAAAATACTAATACAAAATTTCTTTATGTGCTGACGTCCTTCTAAGCCCAATGTTTGTGAAAACAAAGAAGGCATTATGGACTCTTGGGGCGTTCATTACAATGCAAACTACTTGTTAGAAAAAAAAAAACACTGCCTTTATTGCTGACTTTTTTTTTCTTCATAAATCCGACAGAACATTAAAATACCATAATCTGTGTTTCGTCTTTTGTTATTTATTAATTTAGGTCAGGTCCTGTTCTCAAACTTTTACATCTTATGAGTGTCATATTCTGACGTAATTTCAGCTTTCTGCACAACATAGTTTACGTATGCGGGTCAAAAACCCTGGTTTCATTTTCTCACACGGACCCAGTAGTTTACTTTTTATAAAGTTGAGAGCTGTACAGTACGTAGCGCTTTCTTTCGACATACGTGACATCAAGGAGACAACGATAGGGAAGCGCATGCTATCATCGTTGTTGACGTACGCATGGCCACCGCTCCAGACGCTCTACATAGCATGCTTGAAAGTGACAACTTGGGCTCCCGTTACCATTATCGTTTCACGAGAATACGACCTGCTAAAACCCCTCCTATATTGTGTTCCGGGTCCCTGGACCCGGCGGCGGTAGCTGAAAGCTTGAGCGCGGGGCTGGCTCCCCTTCACTCTTGCGCGTGCAGTGCACGACTACGCGAACTTTCACACTTCGCCTCAGTCAACTGCTTACGAAGCAATAACTATTAATATTGTGACGTCCCTCCGCAGCGGTGGCGCAGCTTCGGCTTCTTTAGCCTGAACTGGTTTCCGCGCGCGGGAAGTTGCCACAGTTAACCGCGTAAGCTCCAGTTATTTTACAGAGATAAGACCTGTTCACACATTCAGCGCAGCGACTAATCGGAGCTGAAAAAGACGCCGATGCGTCGCTGATGTTGTGCCGAGTTATATAGGATAAGCAGCGATGCATCGGCGCCGAATCTCCGCTCACCACTGTAAATGAGCACGTCGGCGATAAGTCATGTGCACTACTATGGAACCACATCAGCAATAAGTCACGTCATAGTAAGCGTTGCATCAGCGCCGTTTTCCAGTGCCGATTCGACGCTGCGCTGTATGTGTGAACTGCATCGCTCGCGGCAAAACGTTCGTGCTCGTAGCTTCAGCTTCCCCCACACATAAAGTGAAACCAACTAAAGTCACTGGATTCTAAAGCAAACCACACCACGCAGGATAAGTGATACGCCAGCTTTGACCTCACGCCTTTAGCCTTTATTGTGCTCTGAGCCAGGCACGTATCCAGGGGGGGGGGGGGGGGGGGGGGGGGGTTGCATGGGGTCCGGGCCCCCTCATACAGGATTTTGTCATGGGGGGACACCTTACCTAGTGATGGTAAGGTGCCCACCCTCGGCACCTTACCTAGTGATGATTCCCATCCAAGGATATATTTCAATGACAACCTCACAAAAGCGAACCGGAAACTATTATGGATGGCAAGATCAAGAGGATATAGAAATAATTTCAGATTCATACGTCTCCGACACGGAAAAATCTTTGCAAAACAAAGCCAAAGCTCTCAACCTCTGAAATTGATAAAATTACTTAGGCCACGATGACTAAATGTTTCCTGGTAAAAAACTTAGAGTCCTGTATAGAAACCTTCCAGCTCACGTCATGTCAAAGGTTTACTTTAGTCCATGTGAATATTCAAAGTATTCAAAAGCACTGGGATGAATTTCAACTTGCTATTATTTCTGTACTTTGAATTGCTGATATTTTTGTTCTGACAGAGATTCCAGTCATCAAAAGTGCCTTCTACACCCGCGAAAATGAGCACGGAGACAACATTGCGATCTTCCTTAAGATATCTTTTAGGATAGTTTAGTTAACGTTCCACTTTACTGAGTCAAAAGCTTTCCATATAATTACTTCTGCCTAGGATCTCCATCTACTTACATTTTATAGACGATTTTCTGCAAAAGCTGCAGATTTTCTTTGACCTGCGGGACGGTCTGCAAATTTTTCCGGCTACTGCATGCTTCTTTATGTCTAGTCGGGGACTTTAATATTGACTTACTAAAGCCTTCAATGGATCTAGTTTGTGGATATGTTACGCTTCTAGAAGATCATGGCATTGAACCAGCAATCCTTGCCCCAACAAGAGAGGGACTTTTAAGAAACAAACTTTTAATCTCGTCTATTAAAGACATCAATCTGAGATCGGCATTCTTGAAAACAAAACCAGCAGTTATCACTCATAAATGATCAGACCGCTATTTTGTTGCGTGCAACCTAGAATTTCCCAATGATACGCCGACTACAGTTTCTAACAAGATTCATCGGGTTGAAATTGTTAATCAAGAAATATTTGACAATTCTGTCTATAATTACGACTGAAATGTTTTTTTCAGAAATCTGTTACACCTTCCGTAATTTATCCCCGTTTTTACAGCTATATAAGGGGTTTCTGAATCTTCAAAGAAAGGTATTTATCGCAAACAACGAAATTTAAATCTACGTTGGTTAAAGAAGGATATGTTATCTGCTATACAACTTAAATAAATACCCTGGAGACGAAGCCGGCCCTCACCTCATAACCTCAGCCTTCGAGCTGAATTCAAAACTCTTCGGAACAGTGTAAGCTCACGTATCGCTCGGCCAAACGTCTTTATTTTCAAAAACCAGTTGAACGCATCAAAGTTCACCTTGCTAGACCTTGGTCGTTCTTTAATAAACTAGGCGGTGTCGTATCCCCTGGTTTACAAGCTGACACTTTTAGCGGTTTTCTTTTTGGGACCCGATTCCCTCGCTACGGCGAATACCTTTAACAACCTCTTCGCAACACTTTCAGCAGGCAAATCCACTTGAAGTCCAACACCACCCAACCTTTTGCCCCACTCCAACTTGGCTTCTTCATTTCTTCCACTCATGTCAATGGTCGAGCTCGAGTCTATAATATCAACTCTCAAACCTAGAAAATCACCAGGGCATGATGGAATTCAGCTCTGCGACCTCTGAAGAAATTTTAGGCTCATACAAGACACCTACTACGCGATCTTACTGCAGTCCCTTTTTTATATAATATTTATTTCAAGATACTGTTAACCCCTCTTGGGGTGATTACAGGAGAGGGCAAAAAAAAAAAATGTACGGTAATAAACAGCAGCAGCAAAACGAGAAACACCGCATAAACAAGTATAATTTGCAATCATATTACAAAGACAATATTATTAAACTAGCAACCGCCATGCACCACTCAATAGTAAAAATGAACAAACTAGTTCTGCAAGCGCTTCAAGATATTTAAAAACTCTGTAGGGGAACTTGAGTTCACAATTTTCTGCGGTAGAAGGTTCCATTCATCTATTCTTTTAGGAAAGAAAGAACAGTGAAACACATTAACTCTACTTTGAAAAGGCTGGATAATTTTACAATGGCTATTTCTTAGAATGCGAGTTATACGGGGTTTCAAATACAGGGTGTAGTCAATGTTGAAAAAACCATGATACATCATAAAAATATACTTTAGTCTAGCATCCCTGCGCCGCTCAGAAAGAGGTATAAGGTCAAGCTGTTTTAACATGCCAGTGACAGAGTCGGTTCGTTTGTATCTGGAGAGTATATACCGACCTAAACCTCTTTGTACGTTCTCTAATTTCTGAATGTGATTTTTCTGATGGGGGTCCCATATTACATTTGCGTACTCTAATACTGGTCGTATGACTTTTTTGTAGACCATCAGCTTGGCACTCATGGTCGCATACCTAAAATTCCTTTTCAAGTATCCTAATGATCGCTTAGCAGAACAGCAGATGTTGTTGACGTGGCTCCACTATTTTAAATTATTTTCAATTGTTACACCCAAATATTTATAGCTACTCACTTCTCTTAAAGGAGACCCATTAACTGTGTATACATAAGGTAGAATTTTTTCTTATTTGATATCCTTAGAAGTACAGTTTTGTCAATATTAATTACCATCCCCCATTCTTGGCACCATGACCCAATTTTCTATAGAGCGCTGTCCAGATTACTTTATTCCTCGCTAGTTTTGATATCTCTGTAAAGGAGACAGTCATCGGCAAATAATCGTACCGTAATAGAATCACCAATGGCTTGCGCAATGTGATTAACATATATTAACATATATGATACTGGTAAAACGCTAGATGCCGTGCTATTTATTTCAACATCTTGTCTTCTTTCCTTGAGGTATGCACTTATTCAATTAACCAATTCCGAGCTGACTCCAATTAATTGAAGTTTTTTTGTCAAGTGTTTATGCGGGACTCGATCAACAGCCTTTGACATATCTAGAAATATTGCGTCAGTTTGTCCCCCGGCATCAATAAATTTGCAAAAGTCGTGAATGCATTCACTTAAAGGGGCGATGCAACGATTTTTGTATTTTGCGCAAATACCGCTTAGAACGGATCCCTGACATTAATGGCCTGTGAAATACCCGTTCGTTTTTCACCCCACGCAATCGAAGTCGCAGAAAAAAAATAAAGAAAAACGAGTAGAGCTCAACCCCTCAACTCGCAGCCAGAACAAGAGGCCACGTGATCTGGAGCCGATTATATGCCGCCAATGTTGATCATAGCCATGCGCTGGGATTGGCAAGGCACAGGAAACGCGCTGAGTTGCAGACATTGTTATGGTTCGGCTGTTGTCGTCATTGCAGCGACTGGACACAGGACACTACCCGAATGCGTCTCGAGCTATCGATTATCACGAGCCCAAATCGAGTGTCCACGCCATGTTCGGGTCCAATCTATGAGCCGCATTCAAATATCGTCACTGGGCGGTACTGCTACCGCCCAGCTACGTCATCAGGTACGTCATCAAAGGAGAGATTGAATGAAAATGATCGGTTTTGTCCTCAAAATTACAGCGCAACAAAGCAGTTTCTTGGTCAATGGCGTTGCGTGCGAGTATCCTTGAGTCCCACTAGTGCCAGTAAGCTCGTGTAAAGTGAACAAATTCCAATTGAATATCGTTGCACCGCCCCTTTAACTGGGTAACCGTTGAAAGTTTTCGTCTAAAGCCGTGCTGGTTTTTATAGAGAAGGTTATTGTTTTCTAAGTGGTCGTATAATGATTTTGAGACAAGGTGTTCCATTATTATACAGCTGGTACTCGTCAGTGATATTGGCCTATAATTGGTTGGGAATAATTGGTTGCCAGCTTTAAAAATAGGCAAGACTTTAGCGCATCGCCAGTCGGAGGGAACGGAACTTTGCGATAACGAAGCTTTAAAGATAAGCGTTAGATATTTTGAAGCCCACTCAGCGTACCGTTTTAAAAATGCGTTTGGAATGGGGGACCCCAGACGTATGCACTTTAAGTTACAACAAAAGAAGAAAAAAAAGCCTTCTTCTGAAGTAGAAATATCTGTCATTATAGGTTCGTTGTATCCAACACTGCCTCTCACATCGTGAGCAGGAAATTTAGGCACGTTACCGGAGAACACGGACTGAAAGAATGTGTTGAATACATTGGCCATAATTTCTGGATTATTAACGACCTCACCGTCAACTTCAAGATTTGATATGGGATTTTTCTGGGAGAGAGATAACGCCAAAATTGCTTGGGGACCGATTTCATAAAATTATGCATAGTGTCAGTCAAATATTTTTGCTTTGATGCACGTAGGTTATCCTTTAATTTATCAGATAAACACGAAATCGCTTGCTTATTCACTAACTTCTTTTTACGGTTTCGCTTTATCTGCCTTTTTACATGCAAAATTTCCTGGTGATCCATGGGTTTTGCTTCTTTTTAATTAGCCTTAGGGGAATATGACGTGTAATGCAATAGTTACCTATTCGTTTAAAGTCCTCCCACATTTCATCTACCGGCCTGGGGCGCTCGAACTCATACAAAGCCATCTCAAGGTAGTCTAAAATGTCAACGTCACTTGCCATCTCAAAGTCCCTTACAAACTTTCCAGTACGTTCCCTTGATGGTCTATCTGAATTCAAATGACAAGTGACGCTAACTATATCATGATCAGATAGCCCATCGTACACTGAGACGTCATAATCTGATAGGTCGCTACTTAAAAATACCAAGTCCATAGTTGTGTCAGCAGATCTGCCGTGCCTGGTACTCTGATTGACAACTTGCGTAAAATCAAAATTGAAAGCGAGGTCGAGAATAATTTCACAATGTTTGGTATCGCTAGCACCTGGAGCAAGTTTTTCCCAACAGATGCCCGGCAGGTTGAAGTCGCCTGCTATTACAACATGTGATTTATGTTTAATATTAGCTTCCACGTAATCATACAATTTTTCCATGAATGATATAGGTGCACCTGGTGAACGATATACAGCAGCGACAGTGATCAGGTTACTGGGCCATTTAATTTGACAAAACAGACTTTCGTGGGCTGGAGTTTGATTGAGCAGAGGGCTACACTCAACATGAGACTTGACTAGGATCGCCACGCACCGCCACGTGACCCTCGGTCTTTTCGGTGTACCTTATAATTCAATGGAGAAATCTCATTATCATCAATATCACCATGTAGCCAAGTTTCGGTGATGACAACAACATCAGGGCTATATGAAAACAAAACATGTTCAAGTTTGTCAACTTTATTTACTAAACTACGAGCGTTCAAGTTTATCAACAAGAAGTCACGATTGGCAGATCGACTAGGCTGTCATGCAGGTCGTTTGCCTCGCGTTCTTAAGACCTGAGAGCGACAGTTGTTTTCAGCGTCCCAGCGGTACAATGCATCATCGATTTGTATCTTATCATTGAGTAGCTTACTTTCGAACCGCTGTCTTTATCTGCCTTCGCGCTAGCCCATAGAAGTTTTCGTATTCCTAGCGCTTCTTTCGAATAGTCGTTCGATACAGAGATGTTTGACCCTTTAGCTTGGAACAGTTCCGTAAGACCTCCATTTTTCGTTATAATCATATAGTTTCATGATAACCGGCCTAGTGTTGTTTCCACGTTTAGCCCCCAGCCTATGAATTCGTTCAACAGACTGCACTCTTAGCCCTAATCGTTCGATAAAACAGGTTCTTGATAACCTTATTTTTAAGTCTCTGTCTCGTTTATCGTTTCAGGGATACCGAATACAAGAAGATTATCTTTGCGACCCCTATCTTCCAGATCAACTAACTTTCCTTGAATTTCTTTTACGGTGTTCTGTAAGCTATGAACAACTTCGTCACAGACTTCTCACCGCCTGGAAGTCATTTTCCAGCCGCTGTATTCTTTCAGAAGTTTTTCGAACTTATCCTCGAGTCGAGCCTGATTTTCTCTAACGTCCTTAAGCTCTCTAGTTATCAGAGCTTGTCCTTGCAACAATTTTTCGAGTGATTCTTCAACAGTCGTTGGTCCGGGGTTTTGCTCTAAATCTCCCGAAAGCAGCAATAGGAGCATTTTACAACTTTCTGACATCTCACTGCAAACAACTTGAGGGCACGGCACAACAACAATAAATCTATTGCTTGTTTTTAGGCTACTGCCACAGCAATACACACCAACCTGATTGACGACAAAAAGAAGCGGCATGTCAGCTGTGCGCTTGACGATGTTGCCGTGCCCTCTCCTTCAAGTAACGTGTAACCTAGCTACGTGACAATAACATCTTTTTCCCGAAACATAAAAGAAACAGTTAATATTTTTTGTGTTTTTATACTTGAGACGCAGCCGACGCTACGAGCTGACAGGGTTAATCAGGCAGCTTCAAAGGGCACCATCACGGTGTTCGTCGTGTCTATGTACGTGTTCTATCATCGCTGAACCAATCATAAACAAAAAAAAAGTTGCAGTGGCTCAGCTCGGCTATGCCAGGATATACGTAGCGTGAGCTTATGTTCAGCTGGTTATTCTTAGCTTTCCTGGTTGTCTAGGATTAGCTTGACTATCATGCTTACTGCATCTTCAATGACACACACACGGTATACGCATTATGTGACTACTTCGGGATCCGATGAGTTAAGCTTCTCTGCTCTTCTGCGCCGCTGAGCAGCAATTTCGCTCTCCTTCTCCATGGCTATACCACACTGGCAAACGCCCCGCTATATGTATACCCCCACTGATACCTCTGCGCATGCGCACAAAATGAGAGGCGCTATCAAGCGGCTCCGGTGCAGCGTCAGACTTGGCTACTGCGCAACGGAGGCGCACAGCTGGGCATGCGGAGGTGCCAGTGCCTCTGGCGCGGCTATGACGTCACTCCTCTGGAATGCGCAGATCGCCGAGGCGCGCGTGGCGGTGGCGGCTCCGGCGCGCCAGCTGTCCACCGGCCTCGGTGGCTCCGAGGCGAGAGCGCTGGCCTACGTATCCCCATGTGGCGGGTTCGAATCCCGGTCGAGGTGTCCGCAATCTGAATGAGGCTTATTGCGGAGGAGGCGCCGTGTAACCGAGCTTTCGGTTGCACGTCAAAAGACCCCCAGGTGGTCCAAACTAATCCTTAGTCCTGCGCTGGGGCGTGCCAGAAGACCGTCGTTGGTTTGGCACGTAAAACCCTCAAATTTGACTTTTTGCGCCAGCTGTGCACCGTGTGACGTCACTGCTCCTCGTGCATGCGCAGCACGGCTCTCCAGGCGCCACGCGAAACTGCTCAACCTCGGCCGGTGTAGCTCACGCTACAAAAAAGGCTCAGTGAATTGGAATTTTGACGCTGCTTGATGGGTCCCATTAACTCGTCGGCTGAGTCGGAAACGAAGTATAGGTACCAAGTCAGTAACTATTGCGCTCATTCCAAATACCTTCACAATTTTGCCTGTCTTCTCTCCAAAAAACAAAAAAAACAAAAACAAGTTACACTTGAGAAAAAAAAAACAACGCCCATGCCCTTTCTTCCCATGCCAAAACAACGCTGTGCCCCCCCCCCCCCCCTTCAAAAAAAAACAAAAACGGTTACCGTTTATTTATAAATAAAATATAACGCAAAAGTAATGTGCGATTACTTTTTATCGGTAGCGGTAATGCGTTTATTTTATCTTGAGGTAACGTATGTGCGTTACGCGTTCCTTTAGTTTGCAAGCAACGAGGAACGTATTTCGTCACCTTTTTTTTCGGTAACGCCTACGACACTGGTCTACAGTAGCCATTGTTTGCTGCGCGCTTTGGTTGTGCGCTCGCGTGCCTTCAGGGAATTAATTACGATCCTATATCACATTCCCACAATTATTTGCATCAAACGAACTACCGGAAATCCCTGTTATTTTTAGTTTTGTTTATTTTATCCTGTTTTTTTATTTGTTTTTCGTTCAACGGGGGACGGAGACTACAGGTGCGATGACTGACGAGGTCTCTGCGAAAGTAATAGACCAGGGGCGGCCACGCAGACCCGGCCTAAGAGCCGCAAACAAAACCACGAAACTTCCAAGAGCCGCGATTGAGGGGGGGGGGGGGGGCAAATTTTTGTTTACGGAATAAACGACATCTTATACAATCTTGTACGCAGCAAGGACGAGGACAAAAGGAGAGAACAGGACACAACAAGGCGCCTTGTTGTGTCCTGTTCTCTCCTTTTGTCCTCGTCCTTGCTGCGCACAAGATGGTATAAGATGTCAAACCAACTCGCCCAAACAACCACTCTTCTGAAATAAACGAAACTCGAACCACTTTCAATCTATCCGAGTCAAACGCAGTTTAAATGTACGTAGGGTAGCAGTGGCACAACACTACCAAACCGCTACCTGTCTTTCGATTCCATTTCTCTTTTTGGGGAAGTGCTCTTGTGACCGGGAGGGTGGTTTGGGGGGGGGGGGGGGGGGGGTTGGATAGGGTGCCCCGAGCCGCACTTTAACACACGAAGAGCCGCAGCTTGGCCACCCCTGTAATAGACCTTTGTCAAAATACTGCCCTCAGTTGGCAGCTGGGATATCCCTGCACAATGGCGGACGCAAACCGCAACATCACGGCACACTTTAAGCGTTGGGTTGGATAGAAGGAAAAACGCACCCACAAAAAAGGTGATGAGCGCAGCGACGCTGCATTTTCGACGCTGTTTGAATGAGTCGTCTGCTCCTCATCGTTGGCCGCGCTTCGACGTTTGCTACCTTATGAAATGACTTGCACGTTCCAAGATGTCAGTTGTTCCGCCATCGTGCAGGGGCTCCGACCTTTTAATAATCGGCACGCGAGTTTCGAAAGGGGTCTATTGTTGTGTTGCGAGCTTTAAAGGTCGAAGAAGGTAATTGCTGGGTTCTGTAGCTTTAAAGGAACCATGAAGACGATTTTGATCTTTTTTGTTGCGCCTGTAGCTTTATTTTTAGAGAAGGGTGTTCACTCATTTTCTATGGACCTGAAAATACGCTTAATCTTTATATACAGTAATATGGAGCTTAATTTTCTGTATAAAATCGAAACTCAACGAAACCAAAACTAACGTTTGGCTTTCCCGCCATACGACCTTTTTCAAAACGGAGGTGACGTCAACATTGAACTTTCGGTTTCGGTAGAGTCTAGTGGTCATGAGCGTAGATGGCGCGCTGAGCTGTAGTGGCGCTTCGTTCTTTGAGAGCGTTGTACCGTGTTGCGAATGCGAGTAACCTGGACATTCGTGCATCACATGCCGCTTGCCAAAAGCTACTCCGTGAATTGGTTACCAGGTTTCACACGAAACACAGGTGACCCGGTGACTCGCGGGCGCTTGTTGACACATAGCTGTCAAACGCATTCAAACGCCACTGCGTATATGAAACTTAGGCCTAATTCCCCAAACTTTCTTACGACAAAAAAGTTCGTAAATTTATCTTACGACAAAGTTACAAACTTTAAAATATTCTCGAAGCAAAATGTTCGCAAGTTTTGCGTAAATTAACGGCGAAATCCGTAACCTACGCAAAACCTCCAACATTTTGCTTCGGGAATGCTCAAAAGTTCGTAACTTTGTCGTAAGATAAATTTACGAACCTCTTTGTCGTAATAAAGTTTCGGGAATCTGGCCTCTTGTTTCCTTGCCGAAACCGTTTATTACCAAACACAAGGCAAGCGGCGCGATCGCATTACGTAGAACAACAATTGTTGCGTGGCGCTGTTAGGTACGAAGCGAGACAGAACACCGTGACAGTATTACCGCTGACGCCGTCAGCTTTACTAAGCCAATACATGACACAAGTATGGTCCTGCTCGAGGAGGCTCGGCGTAAAAGCAATAGAGAGTATAGGGCTCGCGCAGAACGTTTACCGATGTCCTCGTTCCCGCAAATTCGCGCACACCGCTTCAGTACTCCATAGCCGCAGAAAGGTCTCGTTAGACGAAAGGCGGGATGGACGTGCAGAAACGATCGCGGTGTTCTAGACGAGGTTTGACAGAAGCTTTATGTCATGAACCCCGAGGAGTACAGGAAACCGCAGCGCGGGGGTCAGCCTGGTTTCTGCTGCTCCCTCCATGCGTGAAACCAAGAATCGCGCGACAAGACGGACACAAGGCAATAACGCGCCATTTTTGTTTTTCCCCGTGTAAAAAAACAACAACTAATGGCGAATTCGGGTGGTCAATCGTTGGCAACCGGCAATAGTGTTCACGTGGTCAGTTTCCGGCCGGCGCGCACCGTTCGGGTGGTAGTTCTCCGGCAAGCACCGGCAACTTTCCGGCGCTTTTTTCGCCCGAGCTCCAAACGGCCGGGCGAGCAGGCGCCAGACTGTATCCGATGTCGTCACTTCCGAAATGGGAGAGAAGGTCAGTGAGAAAAAAAAAATGAACGAAAGAACGGAACTGATCTGAAGTCACTTCAGCAGCCACTACTCGAGTCAATCCAAGTCGTTGGGACATGGGTGACGGCGGCGACACCTGTCGCTAGCGGTGTCGCGCGGGCAAGAGGCGAAGTAAACTGCCGCCGTCTGGCGTCTCGTGCTCGGGTGCTGAGGATCACGTGGTGTGCCGCCAGCGCGTTTCTGGTTGCCGGTTCCGCCGGCTCGGTCTCGCCGGCGATTGACCACCCGAATTCGCCATTATGTTGTCACACGCTTTTCAAGGCAGTCCCCTCCCAATATTCGCGAGTGAAAAGCTCTCGGCTATTTGAGTCTACGCGTCAGCGGGCTGCAATAGTATTTTATCTCTATTGCAGCGAACCTTTGCGACGAAAATATAAAGTTTTCGTTGTTATTGAATAAAGAGAAAGCAAATTTTTCCTTTAACAATTTACGATCTAAAACATAGATATGCGCCCTCCGTTTACTTCGACCAATTGCTTGACAAACCTCAATAGGTCGATTTCACTAAGCGTTCCAAGCATACGTAACGCCCCCATTACTCTGGTTAACAGGATGTAGGTATAGGCGATTGCAAGCAGGACATCTGGCCGCCGCCATGTCTTTGGTCCTGCGGGCAAGTACGTGCAACCGCCAGCTTGCCAGAGCTACGTTCACTCGCTAGCTGCACATGCTTGCAGGCGTGGGGCACCAGTGAGGCGCCATGCAGCTCGTGTCGTCTCGTGCTTCGCTCGCGCAGACAGCAGCGGGGAACTTGACACGCGGACAGAAAGACTACCGTAATATCCCGACAGGTGCCCCACCCCCGAAAGATAGCCCGCCCCCCATATTTGGCACAATTTGCTACTTTTTGAGGAGACACCCAAAAAATAACCCACTTCTGGTCTCGGGAGTCTCGGGCGTCGATGTCATCCGTCCCCGCGTGATCATTCCTGGATCTGCTATGAAATTTATTTTGAGCGAGGCGTAAACGCAATTTGGGGTCTAAAACTTCAGCAACATTTTACCTGGAAGACAACCTGGCACCTATTGCAGTTGTTGAACTGAACTTCCAAATGGTCTTCATGGTCCCTTTAAGAACTACTCGGTTAAATACATTTTTGAAGTGTCGATTGACGAAACGAAATATCTAGTGGATCTCAGTGATTTCTTACGTGTATAAATCACGAGACAGTGTTCCGCCGCGGTCGCGCTGCTGATGCATCCTACCAAGGACCGTCTGCAGACACTAGGGAGTTTAAGGTAATCGGCTTTACACTTCCGATACGGACGATGCATGGGCCCTCCAGTACGAACTGCGCACATGAGAGTCTTCTGTGGTAGCGCATGAGCAGATCGTACCGGAGGGCGCATCATACCGTATGGGATGTGCAAAAACGGTTCCTTAAAACTCCCTAGTGTCTGAGGCCTATTGATTCCCTGTATGACGGTCACGTTGGTCATACAAACACTGTCTGCAGAAATGCTCGAAGCATACATATGTATAAAGAAAACGTGCTTCAAAGTTCAAACATGCTTAAGGCTTGACTTTTGCATGATCTAGAAAAGCAGACAGTATAAAGATTTTTGTTTCTTTTCTTTTGTTTTGCTTTTAGCTCGAAGAAAGTATCGGAAATCTCCGATTTTTACTGCTTACGCTAGGATATGGTGTTCGGACTTTACAAACCGCTAGTAAGTTTTATGGCATCTATTCAATTCGATTAATAAAACAAAAAAAAGAAAGGGCAGTAAAACCAGCAATTGTTTGTTCGTCTCAACCGTGTCTCGCTGCTGTACACCTGTATCAATGTGGGCACTTTTTTTTTATTCATTCTGTGCCACTAGAGCTAGGTAGAGGGAAAAAATGAAAAGAAAAGTCTCAGGGTTAAGAAGGGAAGCAGCAAGGCCTCGCGGCGATACAACATTGCACCGCGCAACGCAGCACGTATTATGGGGGCTTTGCCGTTGTATACGCCTGAATCTAATAGAACGCTCCGTGTATCCTGGAAGCGGTACAATTCATCAAAAATAAAAAAAAGTAAAAGAAAAACAAAAAAAGAAAACAGAAGAACGTCGATAAGTAGTTTGTGTTGTTATCGCTCTGCCTTCTTTCCACAGAGCCAGCACGAACCCCTTTTGTTCACGAGTGCTTTTTCACATGCCGTACTTCGGATTTCCGTAATGCATAAAACGGACAGCGAGCAGATCCCGTATTTCCGTCTCTGAGGGAGATTTCCTTTGTTGGATGAATAACGTTTTGAGGGCTACGCGGTCAAATCTATTGTCCGCGCACTCGTACAGCTTGAGTGCCGATGGAAGCTATGCATGCACACATTACGCTCCTCATTGACGTTCCGCCTGCCGCACTGCCAACAACTTCGGAACACATTCGATAATTCGAAACGAATCTTGCGACTGCTCGCTGTGAGCACGTGCTCAACAACAGCACCCACACACACACAACAACCACTATGACTGTCAAGAAGGCTTATTTAGGCAGAAGCCATTCCAGATAGGGTACATTCAAACCCTCCTTTATACTCACAAATCCTGGCAGTTCGACGGCGGAGTGACCGGTTGCAGATTTGGAGCGCGAGGATCTGGTAGCACAGAGCATCAAAGAGAATTAGTGTCGTGATGTAGGCGAGTTGGTTCATGGTAACGGAAATAAACAGCGCGCAAAAAATACACAAGGACGAAAGGAAGGAATTGCCTATCTTGACACGTGCTGAAGCGATAGTGCGGTTTACTTCGTTGGTGTTTTTTCAATAAATGTTTAGTTGTGAGTTCAGCGCTTGTGTCGTTCGCACCTTCCTTTCGTCCTTGTGTATTTTTTGCGCGCTGTTTATTTCCGTTAGCATCAAAGAGCCATTTCTCGGGGAATCTGGGCGTCAGAGCACAGCGTTTGCAGCGGCGAGGACCCGAAACACACTTGTTTGCTCGGGAGAAGTGTGTTTCGGCGTCTCGCCGCAGCGGGGCGCCAGTCAAGTGGCTCTCCTCTCATCCGCTGTCTGCCGCTCCACCTTTTCCGTTTCGGTGGCCGCTTCTCGTGGTGATCTGCCACGTTTTGTCAGTATATAGGAGGCTACGGTACATTTGACGTGTACACGTGCTTCTCGCTTGCGGAATAAGTGACAGGCTTACTTCGCCGGACCGTGTTAATCCCTCGACAGTTCGAGCATATTCAGAATGTATTTTGTTGTTAGTGTAGACCCTTGTCAAAAGTAAGCGCCATCTAGTAGCGACTGCCTCCATTATCTGAATCCGTCATTGTTTCCATGCGTACCAAGTATTTACCGCGAGGGCTGCGTCGGCTTTCGGCGAGGACTCGGATTCAGTCACCTGCGTCGTGCCTAAAAGAAATGGCGACCGCAGTGTCGCTTGATCGGGTTATGAAAATGGTCCGTTGTACATTGTGGCGTATGGGTGGGATCAGGCACCATGAAAATATCTTCGAAATGTGCCATTTTGCTAAATGCCGGTCCCCGCATGTGCACACGCGTTCAAGGCTGTATTGACAAGTCGCTGTTTTTATGATATAATTCTTCGTCATTAAGTGACAGTACACACGCACGCACGCACGCACGCACGCACGCACGCACGCACGCACACACACACACGCACACACGCGCGCGCACACACGCGCGCGCACACACACACGCACACACACACACACACACGCGGACGTTTGCACGTACGAACCAACGCACTCACGCAAATCGCAAATGTAGTTGCCTCAGAAGCATATTTGCGATTTCCCTATATCGAATACCTTCTATGTATTTTTTTTTTTTAATGGGGTAATTGTTTAAGGTGAGATCTCTGCGCAAATTTCGACCTTTTTTTATTTTTTGCCGGTGCAAAAATAACCCGAAACTTGCACGAAGTTCGGTGTATGAGAAAATTGTTCCAGGATATTACCAATGCACGAGCTATCTATACTGCACCTACATTACGCGTACGTGTTCATTAAAAGCATCTTTGCGATTTTTTACGTTAAATAGTCACACGCGTGTCTTAATGAAATGGAATAATCTTATTTATGTTGAAACCTTCGTGCGATTGTTAGGTGATAAAGCGCGAAAGCATTCCTACATGAAGCCCATTCTTACAAGCAGCGCGCCACGTATTCCTTTTTCACACGGCACTCCGGCGGGGACATCACGTTTCCCCACTGCGCAGACGCGGCGCCCCCTCGGGCTCCACGGCTTCCGTGACGAAGCATCTGCGCTGCTGTGCTTTTCTTAGTGTTTGATTTCTGAGGCGCATCCGCTTTGACCTTGAGCGGCGCGTGCTTGATAACGTATTTTTATGACCATCGTTTGGGCACAGCGCCGACGCCACCTTTTCGTGTAATGGGACATTTAAGGCTTTCGCCTTAATAATAATAATACTATTAAGAATAGTGTTTATAGCTCCGTCAGAAAAGGGGAATGACGGAGAGGGACCGAGAAAAAACGCGACGTCATGCAGCTTGACGAGCCAACACCTCCTATAGGTAAGAAAGCCAAGTGCTGAAGTTTTCTGCGTCACTAAAAAAGGCCACCGTAGTCCAAAGATTGGACGCGCCTTCGTCCTCAGCGTTCGGCTAGGAGTCGTGCTCTCGCTGATTGGACACGAGCTCCAGCCGAACGCTGACGAGACACTCATATCTAATCTCTGGCTTGTACGGTGGCTGTCTTTCGTCACGGAGGAAAATGTAGCACTTAGGCTTTTTTATCCGGAAGGGGTTGAACGAGCCTTCGACCTTAGATATGGCAGCAATGGCACTACTTACATTTGGCGGCAGTGGCACAACAGATACAAACAAATAAAAACGCAGCACCGAAGAATAACCTTAAAACAGTCCAAAATTCATAACAGCAAAAAAACAAAAAAAGGAAAACTGCTCACAGCCAAATTCATACAGGCACATCATAGCTCGGTTAATCTCACAACGTGTGTCCGTTGATCTCACAAAATCACCAGGGGAAGATCGTAGCCCTACAGCAGTGGTTCTCAAATGTGAGTCCACTAAGCCCTGCCTCATCAGTCAAGCCCAGCATTGAAAGTTGTCTCTTTTTAGGTTGAGAAGACACGTTCCAATTTTAGGGTGAGTTTTCTCTTGTGTATGTCATCCATACCACAGGCCTTGTAGCATACATGCAAGACATTTATGCCTAAAGGCTACCCCCTACGTAACAAAAAAAAATGTCAGTGAGAGAAGTCAATTTCACACTAGCCCTTAGCTACGTCCATTTATTAAGTCATTATCATAACCTTTCCCTCACAACGAACGGGGTCCTCCATCTACTCCGCCGATCCAAAGGGGGTCCGCTAAACATCAATGATTGAGAACCACTATTCTACAACATGCCTTCTTAGTTCTCACGAATACCGATTAAAGAATATAATAAGTCTATGACCAACTTTTCGGGACATTCCGTGTAATAAAACGTTTTCAAGAAATATCAAAATTTTAATTGATTGCCGTTCTATGACACCCAGCCAATTATAGTCCTCGGAAACAGTGCGACTTTCGTCTAGAAAAAGCAAAAACGGACAATTTTGTGAATGTATCCCATAAAATTCAACAAAAAATTGAAAGACGTTTACGAATCTCTGTAATGCAAAATTAGAGCGCAGCTCTTGAGGAGGAGGAGGCGAGGGTATGCTCCTCATCCTAATCCGTACATTCTCCTCCTGCCCTCCTTCTCCTCCTCCTCATCCGTACCCTCCTCTCCCCTCCTGCTCCAATTCAGTTTCCCTTCTAAATTTAGCGGGGAAAATGACGTCACATGACTTGGTGTCACGTCACCTATGATCAAATTCAGTTTCTCCGCTAGATTTAGCGGGAAGATTGACGTCACATGAATTCAACACCAATTCAATTTCTTGTTAATTTAGCGGGGAAATTCACTTTCTCCGCTAGATTTAGCGAAAAGTTCAGTTTCTCCACTAGATTTAGCGGAAACATTGACGCCGCGTGACCTCAACACCGATTCAATTCCCCGCTAGAGCGTGGAATTCGGTGTTGAGGTCACGTGACGTCGATTTTCCCGCTAAATTTAGCGCGGTTACGCCGACGCCGCGAAACACGGAAACTGTCGCCCAAGAGCTGCGCTCTGAAAAAAGTGGTAGAGCCATACAATAAAAACCACACGTATCCAAAAATTTAATTATTGCTTATTGATATTTTATGACTGACATCTAAAATATTTCCGGTGAACATTGCAATCTTGGTTGTTGTTCGGTTTAAATTCTCATTTTAGTGCTTGCGCCGAGGGGTTGATGTCCAAGAAAGTTGGGATGAAACGCTCGCATTCGTTCCTCACACAACCCTGCACAAACATCTTGAAACGTAGCACAGGAAAAATGAACTGTAGGCGCTTTCGTTGTTCCTGTCGCGATAAACACGAGGGATGTAGTGCGACCATATATCTGGGGACTTTTGATCAACCGTCTCTGAGCTGAGCTAAAACATGTTTTGCCTTTATTTCTTTCCTCACACCCTCGAGTGCACCGCTTCTTGAATCGTAACGTCGGGCAAAGCACACTCACTCAGAATGTACCACCTAGCAGACAAGGCCTGTGCCTGACGTCATCGTTAGTAAATTGCCGACCCGCCCCAAGCAGCAAACACGGTGCAGATCGCCGCAAAATGGCAGACGCGTGCTATCGTTGCGCTCGGTTTGAGACGCTGGAAGACGCACTGGAAGCGATGATAACGTAAGGCATACGCGGTGTCTACATGCGCAAGGCTGGCAATGACCACGCGCTCGTGTCCCTCAAAGGGCTTTGTCCCACTATGGCCAAAAATGGCAACAATTGGAACCTAGGAAGGGCTAACCACAACGAGGGACACCTGTCGCGGACAGGCAACTCGTATGTCGGACTAGGCCGTCGAATTCCCTGGCGGACACGACACAAAGACAGGATGATGAGCTGACGGTTTGCCCGATGAAGCTGGGCCGGCTTGCTAGAAGCTCCGCCTTCAGCGCGAGCTCGCTGGCTTCCGCAGTGCTTTGGTTGCGCGGGCCTACGCGTTCACGCTTGTGCTAGCAAAGGGCAGAAAGCTCGCGCTGAAGGTGGAGCTTCTATTAGCGGCGAGATGTTTTGGTGGCGCCCTCCTCTGGTTCCCCGTTGTGGCGGCATTACCTTGCAAACAAAAAGTTCGATGGTGTTTGCTATTAGCATGGTGGAAGCTTGCAATCATTGCGCTCTCAAAGGAACACTGCCAACACCGTCAAAATTAAAGTTCTTTCATTCCACTTATTTCCGTCCATGATAAATCCCCTTTCCGACGTCATAGTCAGCGTTCGGCCAATCGTGGAAGGCCGACCACAGCGACGCTTTCGGTCGCGCACGGGGCTAATACTCTATTTCACCTTATGATGTACCGCAAGATAGGCTACGGGCGCGAGCTCCTTGCTTTGGGGCCATCTCCGCAGCAAAAGCTCTGGTGCATTAAAGGGGTACTCCGGCGATTTTTTGAGCTACCTCAACTAACTATATTTCCTGACTCCCCGGCCTTTACCCTTTCCGGCATGCTATTTAGTATCACGAAATTCATAATAGTTATTGCAAAATCGGCAAATGAAAATGATGCAAAAACCAACATTCAAATATACCCGCACTTTTGAGTGCCGTGACGTCAGTTGCGGGCAGGCTTGCCAGTCGAGCAAGCGGTCTAAAAAATAGAATATGCCAATCATTTGTTCCGTGCTGGAGCGTGGGTACTGGAGCGAGCTTCCAAAGCAATCATTTGACACCATGAAACTGCTTCAAATCAGTTGGGAACAAATTCTACAATCCAAAGAGTGAACCCTTACCTTCCACTGACGTCACTTTTTCGTTCTTGCCAGTAGAGACTTTCAGTTTGAAAAAGACGGTGAGGTCCAAAATTGTAAATTCAATAACTTCGTGAAAAAAAAAAAATATTTTAACCTAATATTTGGGATACTATTTTAGCGATGTTGTTTGGCGAGTTTAGCAAAATTTCAAGCAAATCGGGGACCATGAAGAAATCGCCGGAGTACCCTTATGGGCAGCTGCCAACGTTATGAGCTCGCGCTTCTAGCCTTCGCTGCGGTACAACATAAGGTGAAACGAAGTATAGTCTCAGCTTAAGGGTGAATGGAGTATAGACGATTGCAAGGGGTACTGCAGCCGCCGCCATGTCTCTGCTCGTGTGGACTAGAGTGTGGACAAGTCCGTGTAAATGCAAGCTATACTCTGTTTCATACTTAGCGTGCAACGCTGTCAAGGCTACTGGCGCGAGCGCGTGGCTTCATCTATGGTGTTTGTTTGCGCGAGATCGCGTGCAAATGATCAACGAGATGAAGCCCCACGCACGCGCCAGTAGCTTTGACAGCGTTGCACACTAAGCATGAAACAGTATAGAGAAAGCTACACTCACGCTCACGCTGCACGTGCTTGCACAGATGGGGCACCAGTCGCGGCGTCAGACTTGCAATGGACCTTTTGTAGAAATACGCGGTGCGCATGCGCGGAGTATTTGATGCGCCTGGGTTCGAGAGTATCTAGTTCCAAACAATCCGCCATCTTGCATTTCTCGCCTTTGAGCGCCCTGGAGACCTCGAGACTCAAGTTTTGATGGTGCGAACAAGGTGAACACGAGTCAACGTACTGACGACGCCCATTCTAGATTACGACGTGCACCGCAATCATGCCGGTGAACTGTGTAGCCTTCGGCTGTCGGAACTATTATCGCCCGGGTTGTGGAATGGACCTTTTGTAGAAACATCGGGTCGAGAGTAAATAGTTTCAGTACCCTCTCTCTCTTCCTTCTGGCCGAGCAAAGAGGGAAGATGGTTTCGTTGTGTCGACTTCGGGGCGGAAGATTACGCACGATGGGGACAAAGGCTAGTTTGGGGGAACCGTATCTAGGTCACAGCGCCTCAATGGGTGAACAGGATGTAGCTGACGTTTTGGGTGTGGAACGCGCGCGTTGTTTTCTCGTCACTTAGCCTCGAACCCAGTCGCGTGTCTAGGAGGCAGCACATATTCGCCAAGAGGTCCATTGTCTATCAAAACAGCGTCTCGGCTGATACCGGTTGGAAAAAAGCACTGCCAAAGCCAGCGCACGAGCTGAGCGGAATTCAAGCCGCGTCTCAAGACGCTCGCGCGCCCCAGCCTTTGCTTTAGTGCTTTCTTTCACCTATACTTTGTCTCATCTTACGATGGACTAAAGGCCAAAGTCACGGGCCGCCAGGTCCAATCACGTTCCACGCTATAGACGTTTCCACTGTTTACAAAAATCACAGTCCACACGTGTTAAATCACAGTCCAGAACGCGCACGTTCGTCGCTTCGGAAAGCGAGTAAATCACGCGCCATACGCACGAACACTGAAAATGGAACCTGCCAAGTGTCCTTTTTTGGAAAGGTCTATACTATGACACGCTTAACATCGATTGGGGGTGGACGAATAATGCTCGAACCCAAAAGCGCCGAGCATATATGTCGTGGCTTTCTTTCCGATATAAAATTGTTGAGTCACTCAGTGCTCCTCGATTCGAACCACCGTCCACCCGTCCCCTTATCAGTGATCTGAGACGCGGGCACCGATACGTGCATCGAAGCGAAATACCGCACAATTTCTAAGTGGCTCGTGATTGGATCTGGCGGTCCGTAGCTTTTGCCTTTAGTCCATCGTAGGGTGAAACGAAGTATAGTCTCAGTTGAGATGCTGTTCTATACTCTGTTTCACCTTATGATGTACCGCAGGAAAGGCTACAAGCGCGAGCTCCTTGCTCTAGGGCACATCTTCGCGGCACAAGCTCTCGTGCGTCAAGAGCAGCTCCCAACGCTATGAGCTCGCGCTTCTAGCCTTCTCTGCGGTCAACGTTACTAAACCACTCAGTTGAGAAACTGCCATAGAGACTACTCTGAAAAAGTGGCACCGACCCGTCCTCCAGAACCGAGCTAGTGGCGATCACAACGCCTCCATTTCTCCCGCAGCGGCCACTCAAGAAACTGCACGTGACTTCCATTTTGGTTTTAATCGGCCATTTTGGGGCCAAAACAGATACTGTGGAAAGGGCTTCAGGGGTGCCGCCCCCGACTCCCAAGCGGACGCGCCGCGGAATACTACCGACGTTAATATGCGCCTAGCTCGGGACGCGCTACCTGAAATCACCGCTGAGGCACGGTTGTATAAAAACAATATTAATTGTACTGCAAAACTTGCAAAGTAAATATTTTAGAAAACAACACGCGCCCATCATTTTGTACTAAACTCCAATAAAAGTTACAACAAAAAAGAGTTTTTTTTTTCTTTTGGTTTTTACGCAAAAACATGCTTTCTAAAAGCTCAAGGTGACCACAGTTAAGACAAATGATACAGAGTGGCGCTGTTGTCGTATTTAGCTCGGTCTCGGTGGACGCCAGCGGCTCAGGTTTCAACGGTGAGTTTCCCAACTGAGGGTTCTAGTAACGTTGTCTGCGGTACAACATAAGGTGAAACGAAGTATAGCAAGCCGGCCCTGGTGCACGGTGTAAGATGTATACTTTTTAGGTGAGGCATAGCTTCCTATATACTGACAAAGCCTGGCAGATTGCTACGAGAAGCGGCCGTCGAAATGGAAAAGGTGGAGCGGCAGACAACGGATGACAGGAGAGCCACACGACTGGCGTCCCGCTGCGGCGAGATGCGGAAACACACTTCTCCCAAGCGAACAAGCGTGTTTCGGGTACTCGCCTCTTCAAAAGCTGTGCGCTGACGTCCAGGTTCTCCGAGAAATGGCTCTTTGATGCTCTGTGCTACCAGATCCTCGCGCTCAAAATCTGCGACCGGGCACTCTATAGCTCCGTCGTCGAACTGCCAGGCTTTGTGAGTAAAGAAGAGGCTATGGGTACAGTGTTCTAGAGAGTTGTAGTGGCAAGAGCGGCGGCCGCCCCGTGAAGATTTTGCGCGGAGACGACACCGTAGCGCTGCTGTTCTGAGCCCTAGGAACGTGCCCCGTCAGCCTCGTCGTCGGCGCTGCTCGGCGTGTTCTACTGTGGTTCGACTGGAGCTTTTCGCGACGCAGAACAATTGCTAATGTGAAAAATTGTAGATTTTCCTTTGCACTAATGCCTCTAGAGTGCGTGTTATCCTCTGCTTTCATTTTTCGCGTGTTCTTGATGGAGATAATTTGAATAATATCGGCTCCCCCCCCCTCCCCCCTTCCCAGTACTGACAGGTCGTTCAGCACCGCTATCGCTGGGCTGCACGTTTAATAGCTGCGAAAGAAACCACGCGATACTGATATAACAAGGAAAAAGAGGCTAATAAATCTCAATAAATCTTCCACTTTTTTAATGGTGAGAGGAACAATAAATTGGTGCATTGTTTTTTGTCCTCGTGTTGCTGATGCGGGGGCCAGTGTTGTGTAAGTTGAAATGCCGAGCGCGTTTGGGAACGGCCAAAGTGCCACTTCAACTGGCGAACATATATAGCAAATTGTCTTTTGTGGAAGGCAGTCTATGAAGAAAACATGCCTCGATTGGGAGCACATGAAGCATTAAAAGACACCGACACCCCCCAAATTTTTTTTTTCCTTTTTGCCAGGCGATTTAATATGGTGTCAGACTACTACCCAATTAATATTTTGCTACAGAGTCACGTATTTTTTTAATAATGCCAAAAAAACGCAACTGCTCGAAACTGAAACCGAAACCTACGCACCGCACGGAGATGTGGAGAGGAGAGAGTGAGTGGCGGAAGTCACGTGGCTACACCCGACCCTGCGATTTTTTTTTTTTCCGGGTTTAGCAGACGAAATGCGTTCGGGATCAGTTCGCCGTGCGATTCCTTTGCACTTATGTTTGTTCCGCTCGCTGTTCTGTACTTCAAGATGAGTTGTTTTGTACATTTAAGTGTTTGCAATTAGTAGTGAGTGCCCGTGGGGAATTCCCGTGATCGGCTCTGAAAAGAATACTCCCAAGATGTTGCGTGAAGAGCTGCTCCACATCTGAAAGTGGCATTGTGCGGCAGAGGTGTCAAAAATAGAATTCCATACCATTTGGTTCAGCGACGTATCGTTCACAACAATTTTTTTTAGTGATAATTGTTAAAAAAAGAAATGCAAACATCGCAAAATGTTTGAAAAAAAAAAGAAAAAATGATACGCCCACACTACGGATCGAACCCGTGCGCGCTACGTATAAAGCGGACGTCTTTCCACTGAGCTATATACTGAAGAACTCTTTCGTACGTAGTAATGCATCCGGTCGACTGTATGTCGGAAAGTTTGCTGACAATTTCCCTCCAGTACTTGCGCTCTTGGCTTGAAGACGGGCAGCACCACGCATTGGCCGCATTCGCACCAAGTAAAGAAACAGTATGCGTGCGTATTCAACTCGACGTACGCACTTCGTGCTTGACGTTTGAGCGAGCGATGTCTTCAGCCACGAGAAGGGACGACGGCTTGGCGACGTCTTCGTACAATCGGCTTGCTGGTCGGGCGTGTCGTACGAGATGAATATCAATTCTTTTGATCGGTCAAAAATTTCTCTTTCAAAGGAAGACAGAATTCGCCAGTACCGTGAACAACAGTTCTGAAGTAGAGGTCCCACGCCCGTCGTCCGCTGCCACCTGCGAGTCCCACGAAACGCAAAATGACACCATGTTGAGAATTATGCAGTGAACGCACTGAATGCTTCCGGCTGTCTGTGCAACCTTGTTTTTTCAATCAACGTATTTGCAGCTTTTTGGAAGCCACAAAAATGGGTCTCATATTTTTTTTCTATTTTTAGTATTTACTGTGTGCCTTCAATGACCCACGATTTTGATTAAATTTGGTGGTCGTGAATAAACCTTATAAAACGGCCCGTAACCACGGAGAAGAGAGTGAGCGCGACTCAAACCGGCCAGTTCTCGATCGGCGGTTTTCGGGCGGAAAGAAACCGAATTTCGAGCCGCAAATTCTGTTCTGGGTAGTTAGGCTCTCATATGTCATGTAAAACTAAAAACCTCGGCGAGCATAAATACCCTGTCAGTGTCCCTTTAAAATACAATATGAACACAAACTGCAAAAACCTCTAATATAAAAAAAAAAGATTTATTCTCAACTTATTGCTTTATGACCTCTCAAAAGAAATGATACACTTAATCGACATACACAGCAAGCACATGACAGATATTCAGCAACATACTACGCAAAGAGACTAGAAAATAGTCATAATATATTGCGGCATAGAATCCTAACCTCTTCGCTATTGACGATGTGCACATAGTCCGGAAGGATAAGGCTCAGTTCAAAATGTCTCTCGCACACCGGTGATGTCTTGGCGAGGCGTTTATCTTCTCGATTAAGATTTTTTTTCCCACTGCAGTTTGCGCGACTTCTCCTTTGGCGCACGAAACAGCGACGGCTTACGATCGCTGGTGCTCCGGCTGGCCTTATTGACCGGGTAGCCCGACTTGCATCCCGGCGCGAAGCAGTGTGTGTGTCCGTCTTTTCCCTCGCATTTATGACCGGGACGGCAACGGAGCGGGGAAGACTCCCCCCCACTACACCACAAAGAAAAGTGCTACGGTGCTACGTTCGGGAGAAGCGTACCACCTCAGCTTCGTCTTCTTTGCTCATCGCACATCTGCCATCTGCCATAAATTCTCCTAGGGCTCGAACTCCATGGCCACTCGCGGCAATCTACGTTGACTGTCTTCACGCGGCTCATTTTAAGCGGGCGCCGCTCTTGCCACTACATCCTCTAGAACACTGTACTATGGGTGAGGACAATGGCGCAAGGAACAATGAGACGCGATCGACTATAGGCCCGTAGCTCTCAAGTTTTGAGCAGCGCTCCAGGCGAGCAAAATAGGATATTTGGCTCGCGTTTCGAACATGCGTTAATACGCTTCCCCACTACAGTTTTTTATACTCCATTTCATTATAAGTGCCAGCGTAGCAGAGGCTACAAGAGCGAGCTCCGAGCTTTCAGTGTTCCTGCACGCGCGCTCGTGCAGTGCGAGCATCGTTCAGGGGAACATGCTTTAGCAAGTATAGCTTCGGCTTCGCTATCAAGTAAAGTAAAACATACGGGCTCACGGAAGCTATGAAAGAGAGCAATAAAATAATAAAGCTGAAAGGAATGTTCAATGGGACGCCGAGGCCGCGAGCTGCATAATTCTTTTTTTATTTTAGTTTTTGTTTTAGACGTTTTGTTTTCGCGCGTTTACAGATGCTGACAGATGCTTGCATTCGAACGTGGCACGTGCAAAATCGAACGTTACAGCGCCGCATGGATGGTGCTGCCAGCATAACATGGTCGCGTCTTGCGGACGCGCTCGCGCCCCCTGCCCGAGAGCAACGGGTCTATACTTCATCTCACCTTAGCACGGACTAACTGCGAAGGCTGTGCAAGCGCGAGAGGCTAGCTTCGACTGCCTTGACTGGAGCACTCGCTGGACGAGCGCTCGTGCAGCCGCTGAGGCTTCATTCAAAGCAACTAGCTCGTGTTTTTGGCACGCACGGCTAACAATAGTCCATGCTAAGGTGAGACGAAGTATAGATAAAGTCCTCTCACGAGCGCTTGCACGCGCTCAACAGCCCGCGGCGAACTAATGTCGCTCGCTGGTGAAACGTTGCGGCTGTGAAAAGCACAAATAAAATATCTCGTTGCCATGGCATCTCTCGTGCAGCCATCGCGTACCCTCGAGCAAGGAGCTCGTGCTCGTCCGATACCATGTAAACAAAATATTTTATTAATGTTTTTTTTTTTTTTTTTTTCTACAGTTGCGTCATTTCGCCAGCGGGCGACGCTAGCTCGCCGCGGGGTGTTGGACGCGCGCATGCTCTCGTGAGAGGAGTGTATCTGGTCGCTCCTCGTCGGGCAGTGTCCTCACCTAAAGAGTAGATCTTACACCGTGCCCTGGTGTCAGCAACAAAATACGTGGAGATGCAAATATTGGCAGGGATCATGCGAAACGCAAAGGGCGAAGTAGGGGAACTTCTGATGGGTATGACTGAGGACGACCTTTCGGGCCTTGAATGAGTTTTAAAAAATAGTGCGTAGCTAAAAAAATTTCGTTTTATAAAAAAAAAAAAAAAAAAAAAAACTGAACGTTAATGAGCGTTTATTAACTATGGAAATTCTTCAGCAGCTCGCATTTGTTTTTACCCTTTCTTAAATGAAGGAACTAAAAACGTATTACAAGTTGGAATATTTATCTGAACGATCTATATAAACAGTTTCAGCTTTACACTGGCCATTCATTTGATTCGAAGGTAGCCGGTAGAGGAAAATACTACCTTAGCTTATTGCTTCATCAAAATTCACTAGAAGTAAGGGTGTTCGAACTAGAACTTGTTAAGGTGCGGCCTTATGGTCTCTCTGCACCGGTTCCAATATAGCTATGCGTGCCTGACGCGTGCTGTTGGCGTACTTCCCCCATTCATCCTATTTACTCTTGTTTAGCGGTTCTTCAGTCGCAGCTTTCAGTAAAGACGAATAACTGAAGCTGCGAAGTAAAAGGAGATTTTCACGCCACACTGTAGACGCCACCCTGTAGTCGGTGAAAGGTTGAAAGTGAAGTGGAAGCCCCTCCCGCTTGTTTAGACTTCAGGAGAGCGAACGCTGGAGAGAAGGCAACGGGGATGCGGAAGCGAAGGCAGAATGTTTAGGAAACTTATTGAGCTAACGCGCTCACACAGCTTTCCAACTAATGCTATGGGCGTGCTCCATTGCCGATCGTCTGACATCCGATCAATCACGAGCGGATAAACCTTGGGATTGGTCGGTCGCGAGGAAAGCAGCAGACGCTCTCTTCTCTGGCTTTGGCTGGAAAGTGAAACTGCGCTGCTCACTTTGCCAATGCCCCCTTGAAGTATTCGTGTTCGTTTTACAAGTAGCGTCAAATGCCTTAGAAGCGAATGGCGACTGCAGCACTCGCTCGTGACACCTATATTCCGTGTTCGCGCAACAATAGACGACGGCACTTGAAAAAATCATCGAGGGACTTTACAGCACACTCTATGTCGGGAGTTGTGTGCAGCAAAGGCATAGGCGCGGGCACGGGGCTTTCAGATTTGCTTTCCTTTCGCGAGTGCTCGTAAAAGGAAGGCCAATCTGAAAGCCACGCGCTCGCGCTTATGCTTTCGCCTCTGCTGCACGCAGCTCTAGGGATGGAGTAGAGCCATTAAATAAGCTACGCTTCAGAGTAATGACACTTACCTAGCTTGGTGCTTAAAATCATGTTGACAAGTTATCTGAAGCTTTAGTTGAAGTCACAGGGAACGCGTTTTCGTGCTCCACAAATGTTTACACAGTTCGCGACGGAGCAATGCAATATTACGTTAGCCTTCCTAACACCGAATCTAATGCCGAGGAAGTCTTACTTTTGAATCATGACGATCCGCAGTTGCATCTGCTCTGTACTAAGCACCAAGATGGAGGCGCCCACAACAATATCAAGGAACCAAGTGCCAATACTCTAAGCGTAGCTCATTCAGTGGCTCTATGATGGAGTATAGGCACCAACGCGGTACGACTTTGTCTGAACTAGCATTCATTAAACTGTTTCTTTTGCTATTATTCTAATTTTTTTTTCGGGGGCTTGGGTGTGATAGCCGGGGGCCCCTGTTTTCACACGCGATGAATAGAGGGATTTCGCAATTTTATTTTCTATAAAAATTATAAAAAGTATAATCTTTATTATTTTGATGATTATAACTAAAGAGAAATAAATAATAAAAAAAACTATTCAAAGCTAACTGTTCAGAGGAAGGTTGATACAGACACCAAGTCCGAGCCCCGAGAACGCGGTCGCGTAAAACGCCACAGATTGTGAGAGTGTATAGGCTCGATTGAGGTGCACACTCTAAGTGATCTGGACTTTCCTGCAAAGCACCTGCGTGAGCCAATCGCTGCAATCTACGGTGGGAGCTCGGCCAATCACGAGGTTTCAAACATGTCTAGACCTAAAGGAACAGTCTACTCTGTGGCACTGGGCATGGCGAAGGACGTTAGGTCTAAAATTAGAGGCGCGCGACTACCGCTCCCACGGCCGTAACAATAGGGACCTCTAGCAAACCGATGCCGTGCTCCGCGTACGTCACTACGGGAACGGTTTGCGAAAGGTTCCTAATGTCGGTGCTGGCTGTACTTCGGCTCATCTTCGCGGTAGAAGTGTCGCGTCTCTGCGGGAGTAACGCAATTCGTTCTGAATGCGAATGAATGGCCCATTCATCTTCAATACTTTAGAACGAAACTTGATATCTGTCTCCTCAAAGGTAACCCTTAATTATGAAAACAAAGAGCGCATGTTTTGATATTTTTGAAGGCATGCCTGTAAGAGTTCTAGGATTATAGATTTCTGATGCGTCCAAGTCGCGATCTGATTTTATAATTCAGTAGATAAAGGACACATGCAGCCTTCTATTTACATCTTTTTGCGAATTTGTGCACACATATTTTTCTATCATTTTATGAAAAGTGTCTTTTTTATACAAAGTGAAAGTGTCTTAACTCAGTGTAGCCTTGAAACTGAGGAAATAACTTTAAAGGCTATTTCTTTATAAACCTCGCAAACTCAGCATAAAAAAACACATGAGAAGTGTAACTCTAGTCGTTTTGTTGTAAAATCTGCATAAAAATGCTTAAATGTCAAAATTTCATTCTAGGAGTTCTATGTTTTTTTTTTTTTTCAGATAGCATTTTAGTAGGTAATTTGATAATTTTTAATTGTGGTCTAGTAGAACTGGAGTGATCCTCTTTAAGGCTAATATCTTTGCGTTTGTCTTCAAATTCGTTTAAAAAAGTTTCACAGTGAAGGAATTTTTTGAAGCTTGAATATGTACGCAAAAAATGGAATTCGGAAAAAACGAGAGTTATTTTGAAACTAAATTTGTAATCAGAATTTTCCTCAATCCATTGGTGATAAGTTTCTACGATTATAATTTTTCAAAATCTAACTAATTGTTTTAAGTATAGAATATCATTTCAGCTGTAGCAGACGACGCACACTTCGCCACCTCTTGCTTATATAGTTGAGCAGTTCTAAGTGACGTTCCCGAAGACGATACGAATGGCGCCACTTATCCTTGTTACAATGTTGCCCAATTCGGGCGTTTCAATACCGATGTGCTGCTGCGTTGTTGTTATGACGTGTTTCCCCAACTGAATGTTTTGGTAACGTTGGTTCTAAGCAACCAAAGCCCTCAAGTAATAGGCCCCTTTCGAAAGTCCCGTGCCGATTTCTGAACTAGAATCATTGAATGGTCCCAGGGTACAGAAAGTCACAGGTTCGAGGCGCCACGACCGCGGCTCAATCTTTTTTCTTTACTCTAATCACCATAAGCGTTTAGAGAACATGTTTCTGTGCCCCCCCCCCCACCCCCCACAAAAAAAACAAAAACAAAAAAAAAAACATTTTTGTAGGATTTTTCATTTGAGTTAAGCACAGAATGACAGGAGCGTGATGTTTTTATAAAAGTTTAGCTTACACGGTTTTGCGGCACAATTATTGTTGTTCTCGCACAACCATGTCTCACCGGTAATTTCAGGTAGCGCGTCCTGACCTGGGCGCGTCCTAACTTTGGTAGTAATTCGTGGTGCGTCCCCTTGGTAGACGGGGGTTGGCAGCCCTTCTGCAGTCAGCGGCAGGAGCTACACCAGATAGTAACACCCAAACTTTTACAGAAACCACCGGCACTGATATCGGAGGGACCGCTGCCGCTGCCCATGACCAGGCAGCAACAAGTGACCGACGAAACACATCATCGGTAGCGGGACCAAGAGCGCCACCGAAAGACGCCGCCGATACTGATCATCGCTGACGGAATCGCTGCCGAGGACGACGCAGCAGCAAGGATCAACGAAAGGCAGCAGCGGTCACGGGACCGTGACGTCATCTAGAAGAGATAAAAGAAGCTTCCCACCAGGCAGCCATCGCAGTCAGCGGCAGGAGCTACACCAAATAGTAACACCCAAACTTTTACAGAAACCACCGGCACTGATATTGGAGGGACCGCTGCCACTGCCCATGACCAGGCAGCAACAAGTGACCGACGAAAGACATCATCGGTAGCGGGACCAAGAGCGCCACCGAAAGACGCCGCCGATACTGATCATCGCTGACGGAATCGCTGCCGAGGACGACGCAGCAGCAAGAATCAACGAAAGGCAGCAGCGGTCACGGGACCGTGACGTCATCTAGAAGGGATAAAAAAAAAGCTTACCACCAGGCAGCTACACCAGATACACTCTTAGAAAAAAGGGTCTGTATATTCCTCCATAAAGGGAGGAACGATCTTGTAACCTATGTTCCTTCAGAAAGAGAGCAACTTTCCTCCCTGCAAGCAGGAGAGCAAACTTCCTCCATCATCGAGGGGAGCAACATTTGCAACATGATTTACGCTGATGGAGGAATGTGGCCTCCCTTCCAGCCGCATTTTAAAATGGCGTCTTTCGACGGCAAATGAAAACATTGACACAAGCTCTCGCGAATGCTTATTTATTGCGAAAGGCGGCTGTCCGCGAAAGTGAGGAAGTTCGCGCTCCGAGCCCAACCTCGCATCGTCGACATTCGGACATATACACGAAAGCGGCCAAAACCCGTGGACCTTGCAACGCTCACAGTAATGACGATCTCCGCGTACTCGGCGTCTTACCTTTGCTATTCCTCGCCTCGCGATCCCTTTGTTACGAAAAACCGGTAAACAATAGTCGAATGCGTGATACCGAAAGTCGATCTCAAAGAGTTCACAATTAGATTACAGCAAGCAGCGGAGAACTGGCGGTGTGCACAGTGTGGTCAGCACGGTTTGCAGAATTCTGCCAATTCTGCTGCATGAAGTTACACCAGTTGCCGCCAGATGGCAGACCCAAGCAACACAGACACAAACAACTGACATCAGATAGGCCAGATGGCGCTAGGCACCGCCTAGCTCAAAAATACCATTCATTTTGTGTCAAATAAAAAAGTGTATTCTGATCTGGATTTCACATTTTGGCCTCAAGCGTCTCCGGCTTCAAGCACGCCACTCCTACAGCACATATACAAATGCAAGGCACACGTGACAGATACGCACAAACTACACAGACACCGTCAACACGGAGTAACCGTACCCCACTCACCGACTCTGCTCTGAGCCCACCCGTCTTTTATACTCGACGTTTTGGCAGCACTTCTGCGTGAGTGATCTGCTCAGCATTGGATAACGTTACAGGTATGCTTTTTTTTATCTCACAAATATTGTTCTGTAAAATTTATTTCAAACGAATCAAGGGACGTATCTCCTAATAGAAAGTAAATGTACAAGCCGTAATTACTGTAAACGACTTATTTTTCGCGGGCTCAATATTTCGCGATTTAGGTTAAAACTGAAGTTTTGGAATAATTCGCGGGTTCTAATCCGGAATGTTCGCGGGACCTATTTTTCGCGAATCGTAGGCGATTCGCGAAAATTAGGTTCGTGCGAAAATTAAGTAGGTTCGTGCGAAAATTAAATCGTTTACAGTTTACAGGACCGCCGGTCACCGGTTAGTTTTCGCTTCCCCACAAAGCACCTCCTAAAACGGGGATAACAGAGCGAGCCCATAGTAGTTCGTCGAATACACTGTTTTATACTAGGTCCGCAACGCTACATAAGCTGCTGACGCGACTTGTGTGTGGAAAATGAGGGAAGAACGCGCCTTCGTAACGGAATATTTTGCGCTCCGTTCACGCGACGCTCGGCACCGTTTCTCAGAGCAGCATGCAAAATTATTTCTCGCTTTTTTTTTTTTGTGGTCGGTTTATGACTTTACGTTTCTGGAGAGGACGAAAACTTTAAGTGTGAGCGTATGTATCACTCCCGCTGCGTTTCCGCTTCGCGGCGGCGGTCTGCGGCGGCTCATTAAAAAAAATGTTGTTCACATTTTAAACACTTTCCCTGGTGGCTCCGAGGAGCTGGCCTACGGATCCCCAGTTGGCACATTTGAATCCTGGCCGAGGTGCCGTTGTAACTAGATTTTCGTTGCACGTAAACAGATCCTTTGTGATCAAAATTAATCCTCAGTTCTTCGCTGGTATGTGCCATGATGCCCACAGTTTTTGTTTTGTACATAAAACTCAAATTTGATTTTACAACTATTTTCAAATATCACTTCTCATACATACATAGCACATTACGTAGAAAGAAATAAAAATTATTTCCCCCATTCCTCGGAACCGTCCATAATTCCCCAAATTTACTGCAATTCATATATGTATACGAACATTGTTTTATCATATACAATTGCATTGGCAAATCAGGAATTTCTTTCAGGAGGGAATGGCTACGCACCTCTATGATTCTCTCCACTTTCCTTCAAACTATACGAAATGGGAAAATTATTAATTGTGCTTGATAGCAGTCACATGTTCCCCTAGACTGCTTAGCTCATTTGGTAATCACTTGTTCTTGAAAGACTATTTGTACTATTCAACCACATACCTTTTGGTTGTAAGCAGTGACGTAGCCACAAATTTTTTCGGAGGGGGCTGCCACTGGTTGGAAGCACTCTGTATAAATTTTAACTAACTTTACGGATTTCAGCATGTGACAATGTAAACAGAAAAAGTAAAATAAGGGCCTTTTTATTAACCCTTCAATGGTTTATTCCAGTTTCATGCTACCTTTTCCAGGTTCGAGAGCAGCCTTACGACCATGCCTGTCGGTTTGGTGTTAGTGATGCTAAGCAAGTGCTCCAGAGTTGTGTAGAATGCCCTGGATGCTGGCTCATACACAAAGTTCAACACCCAATGCAAGCAGAATGCAGCAATGACTGCCTGCGCTGGGTTCTCTGCCTTTATGATCTGGTTTTCCACTTGGATGACAGACTGGCCGGGGTCCTCCAAGTTGTCGGTCCACAGAACAAGTGGATATGCAGCGAACCATGGTGCCTAGAAACCAATTTAAATTGTGAGGCGTACTATCTATTTTGGGGTCACTTATAAATAGAGACAGGACCTGGGAAAAAGCTAATAAGGGGCTAACATATTCCAGCTGAGCATGGAAATGAAGGAAATTTGGAAGTGACAATTAGGAAGATACTAATTAGGTCAATATTGTGGTTGTGCACTCTGTGTGTGTTTCAAAGCATGAGCATACCCACATTTAGTTCAATCCAAAGCTGCTTTAAGCCCAATTTCAAAAAACATGTACAAATATTCACATGCAGCAAGACTTTAAAAAAGGGGAAGCAAGGGTTATTTCAATAGTTACTGAGGTTCTCAGGAAAGATGGCCGTTCTTTCACCATCCTTGGCAGAGTGAGCAGAAAAGCCAAAGTTGTCATCCCTTGGGAGTAGGAGTGGGCAAAAACTATAAGGTTCTGTCAAAGCATAGATATTAAAATCTATAAGCATGCATGCAAATATAAGGAAGTTCAGTTGATTGTATTCTCACAGCCTCCATCAGGGACAGTTTTTGCCTTGGTCAGCAGCTCCATGCTGACTGTCTCAACTTTGTTTCCCGCCAATGTCAGAAGTGACACCATGTATTGCTCTGCAATTGTCTCCAGCTGCCGAGGGTGCACACCATTGATTCTTTGAAATTCCAGGAAGACCTAGAATGCAGAGAAGCTTAAAGATACCTGCCGCATACGTGCCATGTACACCAGCAGACGGAGTGCCACCCGACACATTGCTTCTGCAAGCGGGGACTGGCAGAACATCCCCCGCCCCCTTCGTTTTATAAACATCCATGGACCCCTGAACAGCAGAAGATTCTTTGCGCTGGTCTTGACCTGACGCTTTTTTGCTTCTTTCTAGCGAACTAAGTTTAACCATAAACTCGACTCCCTACCGTCATTTTAAAAACAAGTGAAATGATGACGAGAACAACAAAGCCCACATCTACTCACAGCAACTGACAATGCAAGTTCCTGTGGTTTGTGATTTCATCTTCTGGTAAGAGCTCACCATTGAAAGTAAGAGGGCGAAGATTGGCACCGGCCCAGGGTATGACGCGGAGTTGGAGCCACGAGGGAACTACACAGGATGGAGCACTGCTTCGTTGGCCATCGGACTGTTGACGACAAGTATAAGATCGGGGTCTTTCTGGCTTGTGTAGGACCGAAGACCTACGAGTTGGGGGCTTTGAAGTTTATTGACTTCCATCAAGCCAAGTATAAAAACGTTCAAGGAGCTGCTGGGGATCCTGAACGAATACTTTTTGCTGACACCATCCAAGATAATAAAACAGTACAAGTTCGATAGCCACTGCCGACAGAGGAATGAAACTATCTCGGAATTTCTTGCAGCTCTCCTGAAACTTGCAGAGTCCTGCAATTTCGGCAACACCCTCGACATCATGATCCTGGATCGATTGGTGTGTGGTGTGCGTGACGTAGGAGTGCAGAAGAGACTGCTGGCAGTCATCGATGACCTTGGAAAAAGCAATGCGGATGGCACTGGCTGTTGAAACTGCTAGCTAGAATGCTTGTGACTTGAATGGGACGGGCCTGGAAGATTCCGAAGTCATCAAGGTGAGCGGAGCAAGAATGAAGGAAGCAAAATGTGGGACGGTTCCCACGAAGCAGAACACCGCAGTCGCAAGTGCAACAGCACAAGAAATGCCGCCAGTGTGGCAACAACAATTACGACGCTAAAAAGTGTCCTGAATTTGTATCAAGTGCATGCTTTAAGTGAAGAAAAGCAGGACGTACAGAGCGCGACACTGTTAGCGCGAACAAGCGATCGCCGGTTTTTCCAGTTTTTGTCTTTGAAACCAAGGGATGTCATCCAAGTTATTATTGCTACGGAGAGAGCTCATTTAGTTCTATAATGTAAGCGATAAACTTTCGTGCTCGCTAATACTATTTAGAAGTAAAACGCGAAAATACGCCGATGTCGTGTTCGCGCTAACAGTGTCGCGATGTGTACATATCGCTGGGAGGTCACGCTCTCAATCAAGTACTGTGGCACGACATGCCAAACCAACGCCATCGTGGTGGCAGAATCGGTACCCGAAGGAGCAATTGCATCTTCTCTCGATCAGCAGTGTCAGTGAGTTGCCCATGCACAAGCCATAGACTATTTCGTTGCATATTGGAACCGAGTTCCTGTCAGCATGGAGGTCGACAGCGATTCTCAAGTGTCAGTCATATCGGTGAGTGTTTATCAACAACACCATCAGCCATGGCCGAATATCACTGTTTGCCAGTTGAAGCTGTCATGCTACCTAGGAGCCCTGCCAGTTAAAGGAGTTCTCCACATGACAGTGCAACACGAAGGACAGAGTGCAAAGGCGTAAGTCTACATCTTGGACTGCAATGGACCGAGTCTGCGGCCTGAACGTAATTGGAGCACTATGTCTACTCCAGAAGATGAACTTCGCTGACGAGAAGACAGTGTCTCCGAACTCAAGACAAAGTTTTGCGAGCTGCTCAAGCCAGAAGATGGCAAAATGGAGGACCCACCAGTGCACCTGCATCTTCGGCAAGATGCGTTAAGCCGTTTTCCACTGAAAAAGGGGAAGCAAACCTCCGACAAGCCCAGAGCAAGTGGCCTTCATGGAGTAACTAGAAACAGGACCACTTTCGTTGAAGCAACTTGCAGACCCGACAGCTGCAGATACGGAATTGAGCAAACTTCAAAGGATCCTGGAAGGATAGCCATAAGCTACAAGATCCTACTCTCGAACTCTTTTCGATCTGCAGAGCAGAGATGTCGGTGGAGGAAGGACTTGTAGTGTGGGGGAGAAGAGTGGTAATTCCACGAAAGGCAGGACGAACAATGCTGCTGAAGCTACACTACGCCCACTCTGGGATGGCTGTGATGAAGTCCCTGGCCAGATCGCTCTGTTGGTGGCAAAATATGGATAGCAAAATCAAGAACATGGCCTGCGACTGGCATGCCAGCAGGTGCTTCCTATGCCGCCCACAAGAGAACCACTGTCATGGCCAGCAGTAACCATTTCCTGATCAATCATCCGGCCATATCGACTATGCAGGGCCAGTTGATGGACAAATACTGCTAATTGTGGTAAACAGCTTCTCTACGTGGATCGAGGCGGTTGTGGTAAAGGATACATCAGAAAAGACCGTAGAGGTAATAATAGCACTTTGATCGTTTCAGAATACCACACTGCATCGTTTCGGACAATGGGACTCCCGTCACCGCAGGGCAACCCTTCAAAAGACTTCACGTCCCACAGTGGTGTGTGACATGTTCCTATCACCCACAGTTAAATGGAATTGCCGAGTGGGCAGTGCGAACGGTGAAGTTGGCGCTGAAAAAAGATTCCTGGCAAAAGCCTACAAAGAAAAGCTAGACGGCCGCTGGTCGCTTTAGTACTGGCGAACACCTAACAGCAGGTCGGAAAAAGCCCCAGCAGAACTAATGATGGGACGTCATCAACGTTCGAGATTGAACCTAATTTCTTTCTTCCTTCAGCAGGGCTGGAGAAAAAAGCAGAACATTAATCTCAGCCCGCAACTGACGAAGGACTTCAACGAGGAAGAACCGTGTTTATTTGCGTCTACGGATTGGGTTCCTGTTGGATTTCTGTAGTCGTAAGGGAAATAAGTGGAACACGCATGGCTGTCGACACTACAGCAGACGGCAATGTTGTCCGACACATGGGCCTGATCCGGCTGCAGACCCCTCAAATGGAAACACCAACTTCCAAGGACGATACATACTAGATGGACAATATCGGCATTCCCAAGAAGAACCTGCCCATGCCAAGAAGTTCAACTCGTCCTAGTTAGGAGCCATTGCGAGTCCCAAACAGATGTGAGCTAAGGGTGGAGGAGTGCTGCGTATGTGCTATGTACACCAATAGACTGAGTGCTATACCCGACATTCTGTTTCTGCGAACGGGGCCCGGCAGAGCGTCCCCCCCACCTCTTATAAACATCCATAGACTCCCCTTGGCAACAGCAGAAGGTGCCTTATGTTGGTCTTGACCTAACGCTTTTCTTTCCTTCTCATAAACCAAGTTTAAAGGGATGCTGAACCAAAATTTGGATTTCGCAAAATAAGGCCACAGAAGCATTGAACGGGACGCTACGAACTCCAAAACATCACTCGTACATCGATATCTCAAACGGATGGCCATATTTTTGGAAAAGAAGGGCGCAATCAAGCGAGGAATGTGATGTCACGATTCTCCTGGAACAGTTGAGAACGATGGGAAGCGGCCTCGCTTCTCTCCTCCTCGCTTAGGTTCACCTGCTCGAGGGGACGAATCGAAGAAGAGAGGGAATGGGAATCGTGATGTGACACGTCTCGTTGGCCTTGTCTGCCGTAGTTCAATCGGGCACTTCTTTTCCAAAAATACGGCCATCCGTTAGAGATATCGCTGTACGAGTCATGTTTTGGGGTTTTGCAGCGTCCCGTCTATCGCTCCAGCCTTGTTTTGTGAGCTCTAAATTTCGGTTCAGCATCCCTTTAACCGCAAACTCGACTACCCACCATCATTGTTAAAATCACATCAAAACCAAAGCGACTACCAACCACGATGAAAACGAAGTGCATACCAGTTCGAGAAAAAACAAAACAATGAAACCCCCTGTTTGAGCTCGATAGATTCAGACAAACAGCTGCAGTTCATGTGAAGATGAATTCATCTTTGTTTACATGGACGATATCCTTGTTTTCAGCGACAACCAGGAAGACGATGCACACCACCTCCGTGAGCTCTTTGCTCACCTTAAAAAATAGGGATTGGTCGCAAATTGTTTCTGAACCACCACGTCGACAAATAACCTAAGCCAAACGTTCCCGACGAGTTCCGAAAAACAGTTTTGAAGCACTGCATTCTCTTCCACCCTGAAAATTGGGCCGCTCAATGCCTGCACTACTCGATTTATCTGGCTCAAATTAAATTAATGACGACATTCCCAGATGGTCATGTGCACGTCTGCAATGCCAGTATGCGAAAGGTTGACACATGACTATGCAACTGGGCAAATTTTCATCTCCTGATTGGCAGTTCACCAAGATCCACCCTATGACCGCTTCCACCAGCTGACAAAGCATACATTTTTACCTGCGTTGACTGCATCAGGCGGTGGCCCAAGGACATATCAAGTCCATAACAGCAGAAGTCAGCAGCATGTTGGTTATTTATAGCTGCTTGGGAGTACTAACCACCTCCACAACAAATTGAGGAAGACAATTTGAGTCGCTTACAGAAACTTTCTCATCTCCCGGGTACAAGGTATATACCACAATGTGCTATCGCCCCACCCACCACGGAATGGTGAAACGATTAAACAGACAGCTGAAGGCGAAGTTTGAAGGCGAAAGGTACGGCCACACCATAAATGAAGACATATACGATTTGTCACGCTGGGAACATTGACACCTGGGACAAAGCACAGCAGAAACGGTGCTATGGTATGCCCCTTTGCATTCCCGGGCAAGTTTTAACATCTACCACCCACACCAATATCACTAATGTTGAAGATTTCAAAAACTGCCTATGTTCCTCATTTAAGAAACTGCAACCTATGCCCACACAGCACTGCAACTTGCACATGGTGTTGTGCCTCAGCTCAGAAGTGTCATGCTATATATATATATCTTCATCCATACAAACGCTGTGAAAACACCGTTGCTAAATTCATATGAAGGACCCTGTAGTGTAGGCATGCTCTCCAACTCTACTACTCTAGCCTATTTCGACCCCGAGAAGAGCACAGATCTCATCGTCGATGCTGCACCACATGGTCTCGGTGCAATTCTCGCCCAGTCCTCTGCAGATGGAACTAGGGTGGTTGCCTACAGAAGCCGAGCCTTGACTGCTGTGAGAACGCGGTACTCTCAGATAGAACGAGAGATGTTGGCTGTGGTCTGGGGCGTCGAGCACTCCCAGATCTACTTGTTCGGCACCAACTTTCAAGTGCTCACCAACCACAAACCGCTCGTCAACATCCTGTCTAACCCACGTTCTTCTCCGTCAGCGAGGATCGAACGTCTGGCACTTCGACTTCAGCCATACAGCTTCGACGTCGCACACACCAAGGGGTCAACTAATCCCAGCGATTACTTGTCTCGACATCCACCACAGACCCCACCAGAAAAGAAAGACAGGCTTCGCACCCTTGTAAAGATGTCAGAAGACTACGTGGCCTGCATGATACAGCACAGCTTACCATGTGCCATGGCCTTGGAAAATGTCTTAAAGGAAACCAAGGCAGACCACCCGCTGACCAAGGTGACCAAAGCCTTGCAACTGCCGCAACTCGACAAAAATGCCTGGGAGGATGAACTTCTCCGTCCATTTTCCCGAGTAATGAGTGAACTCAACGTGTCCAGCGAAGGACTGATCCTGCGAGGGACGCGGATCGTTATACCTACCAGCCTACAGCATAAGGCAGTCCACCTTGCACACAAGGGGTACCAAGGAATCGTCGAACCAAAACAACTGCTGCGAAGCAAAGTCTGGTTCCCTGGGGTAAACAAGCTCGTGGACAGTATTGTGAAGAGCTGCATTGCCTGCCAGGCGGCAACGCCTGAACACCACCGCGATCCACTGCCTTCGTCCAAACTACCGGAGTGTCCTTGGACTGAGTTGTCTCTAGACTTCGCTGGACCATTTCCTGATGGCAAGTACGCAATGGTCCTCATCGACGACCACTCAAAATACCCAATAGTAAACATTCTGCGAACACTTGCCGCACCAGTTGTCATCAGCAAACTATGTACCATTTTCGCCCAGTTCGGCATTCCAACGGTGCTGAAGACTGACAATGATCCTCCATTTCACAGCGGAGACTTCTCAAGATTCGCTGAAGAATTCGGATTCAAACATCACCGTGTCACGCCACTTTGGCCAGGCAAACGGTGAGGTAGAGAGATTTATGA
>JABSTQ010000516.1:0-28215 GCA_013358835.2 Ixodes persulcatus
AGCAGTTATAGAGGAGCATCTTCATATTCGACTGCTGTAGACTTCCTACTCATCTTTGCGGCTTCAATTTCTTGCAAGCATGCCCTCACGCTTGATAACTCAGGAGTGAGTAAAACAGAGCATGGTAAATAATTATTTTCACGCGAACTGGTAGAATTCGGCTGAGGCAATACGTTAAACCAACAACGCGTGACAATGTAGAAACCAAATAATTTACATGGCCATCCCATAACATATTTTCAGAAAAAAAGACACCTAGTGTTTTAAAATTATCCACGATCTCTATCGGACTTGAGCTAAATACTATAGGCCTTGGCATAAAAATTTGTTTATTTTTTGACGAAAGAAAATAGTCTTTGTCTTTTCAGAGTTAATAGTTAGTCCATTTTCTTTTGCCCAAGCCGCCAACCTTGACAAACTAAAATTAACAGCATCCACAATTTCATCGCTATTTAAAGAGGAAAAAAATATACTGGTGTCGTCTGCATAAATTACAAATTTAGCAACAGGGTCTATATTTACATTATCGTTTATATACAGGTTAAAAAGAAGGGGCTCTAAAATACTCTCTTGTGGAACCCCTGAAATTATATGTTCTCTATCGGAGGAATGACCACTAATGTTAATATATTTGAAGCGGTGACTCAAGTATGAATTTAGGAGTGATAACGGCAACCCTCGAATACCATAGTAATTAGGTTTACAAAGCAGAATGTTATGATCCACGAAGTCGAAGGCTTCAGTACTATCTATGAATACGCCAGCAACCGTTCTTTTTTCTTCAAAATGTTTTAATATATATTCTTTCTGGGACAAGAGGGATAATTCCGTGGAACGATTTTTTTCTGAAACCAAACTGCGAAGATGAGAGTAAATCGGGCTTATTCGCAAATTGTACGAGACGGGACTGTATTACTTTTTCGGGGCCTTTAGAAAATAAGGCAAGAACTGAAATCGCTCGATAATTGCTGACATTATTTTTATCTCCTTTTCTGTGAAGGAGAGATACTTTCGCCACCTGCATCGCCGTAGGAAATACTCCAGACTAACTTCCTAGCAAGATACGCGAAAGACACCGACCACCACTGCATCATCTGTGCTCTAACACGCTTGTATACCCCTAGCGTTGCTTCCAGTCGACACTTTCTTAAGGCAGTTTCTTAAGGCAGCGAGAAAACGCGCGCGGCCCGCCCGTAAAGTCGCAAAACATCTCGATCGCCATTATTTTCTTCTAAACAAAAACTTGGTCCCCGCGCCATTCTTCGCGGCTTGTCGCGATCCAAACGAACGAATTAATCTGAAGCGGCACATTTATTCACGTCCGATGCCACGCTTTCGCGCCCCCACTCTTCTCTCTGCAGCGCACCGCCAACTCAGCGGGACCCAGATATCCCCGTCTTGCCTTTTGAGCGCGGCAACGTTGCAGAATGAAGGACAATACGATGACTATTACGTCAGCAGTCAGCTGTTATAACGAGATGATCGTCTACAAGAATTGTGCGTACCTGCATGACGATAAGCTTAGCTGCAACCAAAGCAGACGACGCGCGCCTTTTGTCGTCTGTCACAAATCTATTAGACGTTCTATGTACATATACCTTGGACGTTCTCTGCTACTGGCCCACGTGACCTTGAATTCTCCGCCGTGTCTGCGTGTGTGCCTCACCGGGAAACCGACGTCGCCTCCCTCGCTCGTGAAGAGCAGAAAGGATATTAGGAAAAGGCGACAGGAGACAATGGGGGAGGGGAAGATGGACGCCCCACTTGTGGTCAGCGCTTTCATCGTTTTCGCGAAACTTCGAGAGGCGCGGTCGGCGAGGACACGGCGGGGGGCAACAAAAACGGGTGCGAACGTCGCGGTCAGTGCTTCCCGCATGGGCGGCAGCCGGCGGCGTGCGGCGAACTTTCGTGCCGCTGTCTACGCCCGCGTAACCAAAAAGAGCGGGAAATCTCGTAACTGCTCGAAATAGTATGAAAGAGCACGCGACCTTGAGGCAAAACGCTGAGGTTCACCGCTCCTCACGGTAAGGTAAGGCGCCGTGTGGCGTTCGCTATGCGGGAGCGTCTTGCTGCGAGCGGCGTTCGCGCCCGCGTTTTCTCGCCAGTGTCACCGTGCCTTAAGGTACCGCGGAAACATATTTCGATTGCGTGTTCTAGTTCGTGCTCGGGCCCATAGGAAGACTTAAGCCAAACGGAACAAAGCAGTGTCCCCACGAAACCGCTAAAAATGCACAGCATTCACCTTACGTCAGAAATCGCCTAGCCGGGATAACCAATGTCCACGAGGAATCGTTATCCGGCATCTAGCTTGAAAAATAAGCTCCGCACCAAAATTAAAACCGAAGAAAACACGGCGCGCGTTAATCCTTGCACTAAAATTACAGATAAATATAGTTTTATTCTCTCAATACACAAACAAAATATTAATGTGTCAAATACGTTCTCAGAACCGCTCTTTGTGGAGTGGAGAACACTTGGTTATCCAAAGAGGTAAAAACAGAAAATGTCTGTTTTTTTTTTCTTGAACAGGTTTTGGTTAAAGACCATTAACAGACATTTTCTGTATGACAACAGAAAATGTCTGTAAAAATGCTTGTAATCTTACACACATTTTTTAAAGTGTACAACCAGCTCGCTTTGGATGAAGAACCTAGGCAACTCACAACCGTGAACACACAGAAAGGCTTGTTCTGCTTTACTCGACTTCCATTTGGTGTCGTGTTGGCGCCATCCTTGTTTTAGCGCCGTATGGAGTCAATACTACAAGGCTTGTCAGGGGTCCAGGTGTATTTGGATGACGTCATTCTTGCCGAAAAACGCAATACTTCACAAAGTATTGCAACAATTCCAAGGGTGCGGTTGCACCCAAGAAAGTCCGAGTTTCGACAAACGGTGGTGAATTTTTCGCGCCACCGAATAAGCGATCAAGGATTGCAACCAAAGACAAAAACACTGATGCGATTCTCAATGTCAAGGCGCCACAAACCGCGGCCGAAGTGAGATCATATGTAGGTTTGATAGCTTACTACCACAACTTACTAAAAAACGTTTCCTTAGTCATGGCCCCCATGTAAAAAGTGTACAACCAGCTCGCTTTGGATGAAGAACCTAGGCAACTCACAACCGTGAACACACAGAAAGGCTTGTTCTGCTTTACTCGACTTCCATTTGGTGTCGTGTTGGCGCCATCCTTGTCTTAGCGCCGTATGGAGTCAATACTACAAGGCTTGTCAGGGGTCCAGGTGTATTTGGATGACGTCATTCTTGCCGAAAAACGCAATACTTCACAAAGTATTGCAACAATTCCAAGGGTGCGGTTGCACCCAAGAAAGTCCGAGTTTCGACAAACGGTGGTGAATTTTTCGCGCCACCGAATAAGCGATCAAGGATTGCAACCAAAGACAAAAACACTGATGCGATTCTCAATGTCAAGGCGCCACAAACCGCGGCCGAAGTGAGATCATATGTAGGTTTGATAGCTTACTACCACAACTTACTAAAAACGTTTCCTTAGTCATGGCCCCCATGTAAAAAGTGTACAACCAGCTCGCTTTGGATGAAGAACCTAGGCAACTCACAACCGTGAACACACAGAAAGGCTTGTTCTGCTTTACTCGACTTCCATTTGGTGTCGTGTTGGCGCCATCCTTGTCTTAGCGCCGTATGGAGTCAATACTACAAGGCTTGTCAGGGGTCCAGGTGTATTTGGATGACGTCATTCTTGCCGAAAAACGCAATACTTCACAAAGTATTGCAACAATTCCAAGGGTGCGGTTGCACCCAAGAAAGTCCGAGTTTCGACAAACGGTGGTGAATTTTTCGCGCCACCGAATAAGCGATCAAGGATTGCAACCAAAGACAAAAACACTGATGCGATTCTCAATGTCAAGGCGCCACAAACCGCGGCCGAAGTGAGATCATATGTAGGTTTGATAGCTTACTACCACAACTTACTAAAAAACGTTTCCTTAGTCATGGCCCCCATGTAAAAAGTGTACAACCAGCTCGCTTTGGATGAAGAACCTAGGCAACTCACAACCGTGAACACACAGAAAGGCTTGTTCTGCTTTACTCGACTTCCATTTGGTGTCGTGTTGGCGCCATCCTTGTCTTAGCGCCGTATGGAGTCAATACTACAAGGCTTGTCAGGGGTCCAGGTGTATTTGGATGACGTCATTCTTGCCGAAAAACGCAATACTTCACAAAGTATTGCAACAATTCCAAGGGTGCGGTTGCACCCAAGAAAGTCCGAGTTTCGACAAACGGTGGTGAATTTTTCGCGCCACCGAATAAGCGATCAAGGATTGCAACCAAAGACAAAAACACTGATGCGATTCTCAATGTCAAGGCGCCACAAACCGCGGCCGAAGTGAGATCATATGTAGGTTTGATAGCTTACTACCACAACTTACTAAAAAACGCTTCCTTAGTCATGGCCCCCATGTAAAAACCTCAACGCTCCAACGCAAAATGGGAGTGTGGCTCCAGACAGCAAATTGCGTTTAGTGAAGTGAAGAGCTTACACAGAAATGCTGACTTCCTAACACATTTTGACCCAGACAAGTAGCGCATTTTCGAGTGTGGTGCGTAACCGTTTAGAATCCGCGAGGGCGTCCTGCGCCTCATAGGGTTTCTCTCTCGCATACTCACAAGTGAACGGAAGTGTTCGCAGTTGGAGCGGGAAGCCCTTGCATATAGTTTTCGAGGTGCCGATATGTCAGACATGTGAGGGTCCTTTACGCTTTTGACTGACCATAAGCCACTGGTGGGATTGTTCTATTCGCCCGACATGGCGTACCTGCAATGGCCGCTTTACCCGGATTCAGCAGTGGGCTCTGCAGTTGGGAACGTACAACTACGTCATCAAGCACCAGGACGGCAAGGCAAATAATTATGCCGACGCCCTCAGGAGACTTTAGGTAGCCGCACCAACACCTTCGGGGCCCGCAGAAGCGTTTGACTACTGTGAGTACGTTCTTTTCGCTGAAAATCTCAATTCGGGAGATGGGGGGGGGGGGGGGGCGACGGCGATTTTGCGGCCCTTCTCCCGTATTGTTTCCATTAAATTTCCCCCGCCCCCTCCCCCTTGTTCCAACGCCACTGTGACGGCGTCATGCGTCATGTCGGCTAAACAGTTGGCCGTTCTTGCGGCAGAAGACACGGATTTAGCAAAAGTGCAGAAGTGGGTGCATGAAGGCTCGCTACGTCGTTTCGCCCAAGGAGATTTGCGGTTAAAATCGTTCTTCGAGAAGAAATACGAGATGGCTGTCAGTGATCGACTTTTTTTTCTGGGGTTTTCGCGTGGCTGTGCCCGAGAAAGTCAAAACAGCGATGCTACAATTACTACATGACATCATCAAGGAATCGGCTCCATGGAAACGTTATGCCAGTTCTTGTTCTGCTATTCGAAGATCGACCAAGATATTGATCGCCCTGTAAAGACTTGCTGTAATATATGTGTCCAGACCACACCGATGCCACCAAAGCAAACACCGGTTCCACACTCTAAGAAAAAATGGAGGAAAAAGGTAGCAACGGCGCGTCGCGAGCGCCTATCCAGAGATCTGCCCGTGCCTAGATCTGGGGACAACGCCAGCGTAGGGAAACCCGCGCGTAGGGAATCGTGGTGGTGATGATGATGATAATCATGTCATATAACACCTGAGACTGTGGTGGAAGAAATTGGAAACTTTTTAGTAGAAGGAACAGACACAAAAAGGGACGTCTCAAACTCAGCTAACTGGTTTATTTCTTGACCATCCTATATCATGATAGCTTCACGTATGACTCTCTGTATGACTCGCCCACTAGCGCCACCCTGGCTGCACTGGCCTCGCTGTTTTCAACGGTTCTCAGTTTGCCGGGGTGGCATGTTTGAACCACAGGTTCGAACTGTTTTGACGGGAATCATCGCAAATCCACTAAGAGGCTTTATTAAACGAAAGGCTGACCCGCTGGTGGGAAAAGATAACGGAGCAGCACTGCGTGGCCTCGCAATCCCAGCGACCCGACGAGCTCGCAAAGTGGAGCTTGGAAGACGACCCTCCCAAAGCCGACGATCGCGCACTCGTACGTATACATGCGCAAGGGATCACCTCTGTGGACAGCGAAGAAACATCGTCGCACTGTGACAACGGCGACTAGTGCACGGCATTTATTTTTGTTTGTGTTCGTTTTATAAAATTCGTTCTATGAGGTATGTGTTCAATCTTCATTATTTTACGTGCGCGGTAGAATCGGCCAATATCTGAAAGCTAAATCAGCCTGCACGTTAGAATCGGGAAAACACGGTAAAGCGAATCTGCTGCGTCCGCAACCCCTTTTACCATGACAAAGGATGTCGTAGCAAAGTCTCGCGTGTTTGTCGCATCATAAAACGCAAAATTGCCGTGTCCGTAATCCGCGGTATCAGTTCCCGTTTATGTGGTTTGCAGCGGATAGCCCAGTGTCTTATCGCGTTTTTTTAATAAATTTTTGCTGTCGCATTCCCAAAGATAGCCCACCCCATGTTTTTCCCAATTTATCTCTTCATTTTGGGTGGGCATCCGTACAGGATTTTACGGTAGTTTTGCTTTGTCCTATGCATAAGTCAATGTCTTTTTCATTTTTCAGGAGCGTGTGTCCACCCTGAACGGCCTGACGAGCCACGTGCTCGTATTCAAGTTGGTGCCACGAGGTGGGCCTTTAGGGCATACCAGGGAGGATGAGAGGCTGTCCCTGAACCGCCTACTACTACTAGTACATGGAACTTGCACCCCTGGTGCACTGTCCTTTTAAATTACATGTGACATTCCCCTTGTGACGATATGTCATCTGTTGTGTTATTGGTAGCCAGGTATTCATGATACCTCTGGAATACTGTTCATTGAGTGACAGGGTTGGGCAGATATAACCTAAAAAAAAAGCATTTGAAATGACAAATACTGGAATACACAGCAGTGACAGCTAAAGTAGTGATGCTAAAATACATTTATAAAAGGAGCACTGCAAAGCAACTCAAATATGTATGACTAAAAAATAGGTGACAAAGTATCTTGAAATATGTTTTACTTGAAGGAGAAATCCTGATACTGAAATATGGGGGCAGTCAGTTCATTGAACGACGTTTCATTGACAGTTCGTTTCATCGACAGATTGTTACATCGACAGCTCAGATAAGCCTTTTTTTTCTGTAGTGACTCCTCGCAGAATGTTGCTGCGAAGCAGCTTGAGTGGGTGGGCCAGGTGTGTTAATATTTCTGTAGTGAGCCGCCACAGACTGTCGCTGCGAACTGACGTAGACGGGCGGGCCGGGTAAGTTAAAGGGGTAGGGAAACGAAATTACAGCGCTCCTTTTCTAGCTTGAATGTGTTGCATGTTGCACCCTAACGTCAAAAACACCAGTCTACCGTTGAAAGGCACAAGAAAACTAATTTTAAAGCTAAATAAACGACCTTTCAATGTGCACCTGGTGGATGCATGCGGAGCATATTTGGGAGGTAATCTAGCAACGTTGGGGAACTTGCTACGTAGTCATGACGTAGCAGATTCCTTCGGAGCAGCGCCGCTCTTTGGCATTTCAACATTTTCCTTCTTAGCTTTCCTCCTCAACTCACAAATCACGCATTGAACCAAACAGTCCAAGAATACGGAAAGGGTGGACTCCCCTCTTTCTCGGACCCTCGTTTGTGCACCCGGATGCAGCCATTCTCCCCCAGAAGATTAGCCAGTCGCTCAAAACTCGGACAAAAGTTGCTTTCCCCACCCCGTTCAGCCCTAAGCTGACAGTGCTGTGGAAGCTACGTGCTCCTTGGGCCAGCCACACGCTCGTCACCCCACGGGTACTTCGAACGGCTCGGTTGTAACGCGCTGACGCTATTGGGGAATTGTAGAAGACCGTTTTTCTCCTCCGCTACGGTATCCGCGAAGAAAACGCAGCAGCTGCGCATGCGCGCCGCCAGCCTTGTCTGCATAGGTCAAGGTCTTGTGGCGGATTACGGAGCGCTATCCGGGTGCTTAGCGAGCTGCGGAAACTGTCTACAACAACTCCCTATTGACAGACACCACCACAACGCTGACAACGCCACCAAGGGCAAAGTTCATAACCCCGCCAGCCTTGCTACGTCACGAATGCGGGGAATCTTTTCTTTCTGTTTTTGTTTGCGCCGGATATCCCTGCTCGAGTGCACCGTTTGGAAGTTAAAATATAGCCAATCGTTCAAAATACAAACGTGCGATTATCATTTACGGTTATTATCCGTCATGCTTGACTCATTTCCGAACGAAATTTGAATATTTCAATTTTTGTTTCCGTACCCCTTTAACGCGTGCCCCACTGACACGCACAACCAGGGTTAGATCCAAGGTTGTGGGGGGGGGGGGGGGGGGGGGGGGGCGACGGGGGCGGCCGCCCCCCCCTCCCCCAAACAAAGTCGACCCCCCCCCCCCCCCCCCCGAAATAAAACCGACTACCGGCCTGCCAGGTGGTAAAAGGCTCGGTACTCAAGGACGAGGGTTCAAAATAGGGTAGGTCACCAGCAGGCACACTTGTGCTCTGAAATTGGAAAACCACTCCGTCACTTCAACCGAGAATGAAGTCCGCGGCGGCGGTTTGCAAAGCACGGCTTGGAGCCACTAGGCAACCTGCAATGCAGTTTGGCGCTACACGTTGCGCCATCTAGAGGCTGCAAAATAAAGAAACTGGGTAGGTTATGACTGCGCGAGTCGCGGGGGCTGCGGGTGGGCGCATCCAGAAACCACGTGTGAAAGTTGCATTTCGGATCGGCGTGAGCTTTTTTCGTAAAAGTCCCAACTTCACGTCTCTATGACCTAACCGGGTGCTTGTGACATCTCGCCTACTCCTAGAGTTCCCCCAAAAAATAAACGTTGCTACTGTTGCGTGAAAGACGGCCACAGTCGCGAAGGTGACTCAAGCGTCAATTAAACTTCACCGCTTCCCCGGCTTCCCTTCGAGATCTTGGGAAGCGACACGGCGATAGACGTGAATTACTGCAGTGCGACGCATCAAGTAAGTGAATTTTACAGAAACTGTTGTGGGGGAAGTGAACGAAAATATATGTGCAGGCTAGGAAAGTGGTCAGACGAACTCTCAACTCGTTTTGCAGTCTACTCGGCAAAATAACATATTTATTCAAGTTGTATTACGAGTCGCTTTGACAGCCACATAGGTAAATACGATAGGAACAATCGGGCCGATTGTTGCTTCGCTGTGACTTTGAGAATCGTGCCCAGGTCTTCAAGCGAAAGGCCCGTCGGCCGTTTGGCACGCGTGGTCGCAACCAAAACCTTCCAAACCTGCGAGTTTTCAAATAGTGGATTTTCGTAGCACAAAGTTTTGTGTGTTCCAGCAACCAAATTTAATGCTGAGTCTGGTAACAAATGTGACGGCGTGCAGAAAGCAGGATGCTAGAGTTTTTCTTCAGAAAAACTCGTGCGAAGCGTAAATATCCTTCTTACACGTACACTTTGTTGCCTGCCGCCTTTTCACACCAGGCTTTGCAATGTGCGTACGGTTCTGTAGCATGCAGAGTTTTGTTCTAATTACCCAAATTTTATTCTAGTGTGTGTGGGCGTCGGGAGGAGAGGACGGCCGAGCGAGGCGCGAGCGGGGGCCAGCCGGCGAGGAAAGAGGAAGAGCGTGCTGCACGAGGCTGGGGCCGGGCAGAAACGATAGATCCGTCCTGGCTGGTCTGGCCCATGGCGGTTTCCGGGAGCATTCCACCAGCGAAGTTCGAATCAGGACTGGCAGAAGCGGCGAGCCCTGGCCATATACCGGCCTGGGCTATGACGATCCCAGAGTGGCTCCGCAGAGAGACCCTGGCTGTGATAGCCCGGAACAGCTAGCCTACGCAGCGCTGGCGTACGGGAAGGACGATTCGCAGGTCTGGACACGAACTCCGACTGCGAGCTCAGAACGAAGGGCGACAACTAGGGTCGGCGGGTCCGGACTGCCGGCTCTCGAAGACGGGCAACCGGGTAGTACAGTAAACCGATTCACTGCCTTCTCTTTGTGTTGAGTCACTTCCTGGGAGACGAGCGAAGCGCACATACCGATCGGGCGCCGATTATTATATAGTGGTGAAGACAACTCAAACTGGTGTCCAAATGACAACTCTAGAATATGCTCTGAACACTTCGACCTATCAAGGCTCCCGATGGTCTTAAAAAAAATACACACACACACACACATACACATAAAAGAACCAGGGACACGGCGCGCACGTAAACACGAGGACTGCTGAAATCGGGCCCGGCGGGCAGACTGGCCGCCCCAGTAACACACACACCTCCGCTCGTGGCGCTGAATGCAGCACTCTCGTGACGCCACCTTTACAAACAAACCGGAGCGCCCCTAACGGACGGCACCGGCGCCGCGCATGCGCGATGGGGGTGTGGGCAAGAAGCTCGCCGTCGCCCATAAACAAACCTTTGAAATGCAATGTTGTCGGCGTTGGTGTGAGTCCCCCTGCCCTTTTTTGCGTTCGAATTGTTGATTCTACGTCTTCCTGGCGATGTCCGATTACTTGAGTGGCGTCAGCGAAATTATCAAGGCTCGTTACACCGCAAAACTTCGCGTGAATAATGTGACATGCGGCGATTCATTCCGCGTGGACGCCGCAGTATGTACGCTAAAGCCTGATTCGCATGATGAGATTTCGGTCGCAATTTCGAGTCGCGACGCCGCTCGGGCTGCAAAAGCGTGAACCGTACCTGAGATGGTCGACGTCGATACTGAAAATCGCAAGCAGAATCGGACCAAGTGAATTAGGCATAACAAGTCGGTGATGGTCACTGGTAACAATGATCAACATCCCCTTGTATCTACTGTTTACATCGAGCCTGCTTACCAACCTTCAAACTTTAGTCTTTTGAGACCTGCACTTAGTTCTTATCGCAAGTACCGGGCCAACATTTGGTCTGCGGGCCGGCGTCGTCCAAGAGAGCAGACGACAAGCAGAAACGTTTGAAAGAGCAGACGACAGTTCAAACAATCATACGGCCATTTGAACTTGAAGACGCACTGAACGTAGTCCGCAGGTGGTCCGCACAACTTGACGGTTTTCTGGCGTTCATGTTGCAACAAAACAAATAAATCTGATGACCCCAAGTATCCGTAACTTCAACCTAAAGTGCTTCCCGCTCAAGGAATCGTTGTCCGACGGCGTCTGCTTTTCCCTTTTCACAGCACATATCGAGATTCTCGGACGAACCGAGCACATGAAAACTGACCTTCAAACCTTTTCCGACTCTTTTCGTACGGCCCCAGTCGCGGCGTTTTGACGAAAAGGCAGGTTTTTGTCTGGTTCCTTTCAAAACAACGCAGGAATACACGTCTGGCATGGGGACTTCTGCCCACAGCCCCAGACCGGAAGTGCGCCCGACGCGCCACCACCGCGCCGTGACGTCACAGAGATGAGTTCGTGTATAAGTCGGCGCAGCGGCGCACATCAAGGGCCGTCGGCGCAGTGTGGTTCTGCGGCGGCGAAAACAAAAGGCGCAACCGAAGTCCTGTTTAGCTTACTTTAGATTCTTCCCCCCCCCCCCCACACACACACACTAAAAAAAAATTTCCTGCCCCCCCCCCCCCAAAAAAAAAAAAGAGAACGGAGTTCTGGATCCGCCCCTGCGCACAACGAAACATCACAACACCGTACAGTTAGCGTAACGATTGTCGATGGCATGTCAGTGTCGACGAAATGTGTGTCGATAACATGTCGTTTGATTAAAAGTTGTCGATGAGATGTCTGTCGATGAAACAAAACAGATCCCAAAATGTAGGTTGCCACAGTAGTGAGGTTTGTTGTAAAATGAAGCAACAAATTATAGGTGTAGCGAGCTCCATATTTTGTCACAGGTGTATTACAGTGGTGGATGTTACCATGTAAAAGTTAAAGGCACAGATTTGTTTGTGCGAAAAATCAGAAGAATATATGCAAGATTTTCAGTTATGGGGGCTGATGTTGACGGCCGAGGGTTGTGTTTCGTTCTCATGTTGAGAGATGGCACAGCACGTCACGGAAAGTAGACCGCACTGTGGAGCAACGGGTCTACGCCAGGGTGTCTTGACCCCAATTGCGTTTTTCTGTTGTGGCTTTCATGTCTGCGTGCATGGCTATATTGTCACGAATGACAAATGATGAGGCGGACAAATAACTGAAGAAACTAAACGTTTAATGGGGCGAACTTGTGCCCAAAACAAAATAGAGAAAAGCTAGCGTCGCAGGTGTCGATGTCGGCGAAACAGCAGGATTGAGCGCTGGGAAGAGACTGACTCCGCTCACCATGCAAAGTCCGTTTTGTAGCCGCGTGGGTCTCTGGAACATTCGGCCTAGAAATGTCGGTGCTTAGAACATTCGTAACTCGATCAGACAAGAAATTTCTCGAATTTGCGAGAACGCCAAGTAGAAAGAGTAAATAAAAGAACATTCCGCTGCCTGGAATCAAACCCAAATCTTCTGCGCTACAATCAAGTGCAGTAACCATTCGGCCACGTACACGCTCGCTCAGCGACATGCGTGGCAATATTAGAAGAAAGCTGTGTTACAGCAAGATTATCTTCAGCCTCGTCAAACTCGCCATCACGGGTTTTTCTAATTGCAGCAGGTTCCTCCATCTCCCAACAGAAGCACCAAACGTTGCTTTCGGCCATCTGCGTCCTGACGCAGGTTGCTAATGCTTTGCAAAACCAAAGCTGCACCTTTCGATTCCACAAGGTAACACCTATCACTAATGTAGTTTGACAGAACCTTCAAACTTGCCTTGTGCAGGTGCCACTCTTTCCAGAGAATTTTACAGCTAGCTCCGCTATTGATATCACGTTATACATACTTTGAGATATTCTAAATGTCATCTTCCGTGTTATTGACAACCAGGTATTCATGATACCAAGACAGATCACTCCAGCCATGTATATTACTTTTTACATAGTATGCAAGCAACACAGACCAAAAGAACAATTGCTACGCTCACTTGCATTTGTGGATGAGCTTTTCAAATCGTGTCCAACCAGTCAGCACCTGTCGATTTGGGCGAAGCATTATGTTAGCGGCTGTAAATACGCTCTCAACAGGTGCCGATAAAAATGGTGTTCTGTGGTTTGCTTGTCTTCTAATCCTTGTCCATGCTTTACGCATTGCTTGTTTTACTATGGTCAACCAGCTTGCACAATTGTCAATGCCAACTTCATCTCCACATCAGTTTTTGGTCCTCCTAAATTATCTTGAGGTGTCTCCATGCTCTGATTTGGTGAGGTTGCCTTTTCAGCAATGATCTTGTGACGTCACGATGGAAGAAATCGCTGTTCTCTTATCTATTGATAGTATATGAAAGCATAAACTCTGCTCCCCTCCATCGATATGGCACGAAAGTGCAGAGCACACCTGTAAAGCTTGTGCTTGAAGTGCCTTAGATGTTCAGAATCTAGATGAAGTTTCAAGGAAAACATTTTTTAATCTTATAAAATAGAAAATAGCATCACCTCTTGATTAACCTTATAATGCTTTATATTTTTTAAAGGGACAATGAAGACAATTTTATTTAAGCTTTTTAAATGGTGTTTTTATGCTTCTTGGGAACATAGCATGCTGCCAAATTTTTCGTAGACATTTGTGACGCGTATTTTTGTGCCTACGAAAGAAGTAAAGAAACCGAAACTCAACAATCTCCGTTCTCGTTTCTGGGCCTCCGAAAACGGAGGTGACGTAAGGAGGGACTTAAAATGTGAATAGTCGGTATCGGTAGTATTTAGGAGATCAAGACTCTGGTTACCGCGGTGGGTTATAGCAGCGCGGTGGCGTGGTCATTTTATCGAATCTGTCAACATGGACGGCAATGCCGCTCTCGCGAGCGAGTTCGAGCTTCCGTTCAGTGACCCAACACAAACGAAACGGGAGTATGTGCGTGGCGGCCTCCGCCATCACCCGGCGGAAAACGCCCAGCAGGTAACGAGCGGCCCGCATGCCGAAGGACGGGGACGCGGGGGAGATGCCGAGGGGAAAGCGGCAGCGATCCGGCTGTTCCGGGAACCGGCTCCTCCGCAGGGGACGCTCCCCAAGAAGAAAATAAACTGCGCCATTTTTGGTTTTTACCAAAGTCGTCGTCAAAGAACACGAACAGCAACCCACACGTGAAAACTAGCGTCGCCCGAATGAATAATGGTCTTCAGTCGCCCGTTAGAACAGCCATCTACAGCGCACAAATTTGGCTTGACTACCATTTTGCAGAATCCTTCGAGTACCGTGTTCTTCTTTAATTTTATTTTGTTTGCACTTAGTTGCTCGTTTCGCATCCAGCGTAGCAAGGAGAAAAACAATTATGCTGCTTTATTTACGGTTTAGTAATAATTTCCGGTCCGATTTATACTTTTTGTGGTTATTCAAGCGGAAATTAGAACAGTACTCCTAAAAATCGCGAACCAAAAAGTGACCGAGGGCGCGTCTCTCGTTTCGACCAATCGCTGACGCGTCTCTTGTGACGTCGCGCTTCTTGGCCCTGCATTGGTCACGTGAGCTCCGCTTCTCCTGCAACTCTCGGGGCGTCGCCCCAGTCGATCCCGGTACGATTATTACCGCGAATGTTTAATTGAATTGCGCGGCACACAAGTGCCGGTTTCGGCTGAAATTTGGGCAATGTGGCCTGAGACGTGCCTGGAACCCAGTTCAATTGCCAAAAGGATGTCCGAAGTTGCCATCATTGTCCCTTTAAGCAGACCTAATACGAAACAGTTTCTTATATTTATTATTCTATCATAAAGAGAATTAACACTGTTTTTATTCACCGACCTTGTTGCAAACCATGCAAAAGGCACAAAGCAGTACGTGATGAGGTGCACTCGTCATAAACCACAAAATGGCAGATAACTCATGGCAAGCTGAGCTTATCATTTACGTAATCAATTAATTATACCCTGAGGGTCCTCATGGACAGAGACAAAATGTTCTGATCAGATCCTGGTCTGCAAGGTAACAAAGCCTCGGAGGCCTCTTCGCAAGTCTCCACTCGTCTAAAGCAAAAAAAAAAAAAAAAGCTTTATTTTTTGTTTGCAGTTTATTGATTCATTGAAAGCATTAAGGAGCTACATTGGGTTTTGATTGTATTTTTATACCACAAACACACCCAAAATTAATTTTACTTAATAAATATAAATAACCTATAACTAGGCCGTATATCCTCCGGTGTTTATTTATGAGAAAAATCGGCGGATGTTTTTCATTGTTTATTTATTTTTCAAACATTGGTGTCTTTTGACCAGGGTTGGGCCAAAATACTCAATGTACTTGGAAATACAAATGCTGGGATACATAAAAATAGCTAAAATAGTGATACTTAAATATATCTGTAAAAATGTATTCTGATATGCATCGGAAATACATTTTAACAAGGAGCAAAATGTATTTGGAAATACAAATGCAGGAATACCTCTTAGGGATGGCAGAAATACCGATACTGAAATACATTTTTCCAATTCGCTTGAGGCGCCAACTGTCGTATCATAGGCAACAAATTAGTCGGAAGGTGCAATGAAAATCATTCTTGCTTTGTCTGTTATTTTACACTGATGCGATACAAAAGAAAAACATGCAAGTGCTAAACTCAGTTACACTTGAGCAGGAGCTTTTCAAATAGCCCACCTGTGAACCGTTGCCCATTCAAACGCAACGTCATGTTGGCAAAAAAAAAATAGCTGCTCAACAGCTGCCGAGGAACACAGGTTCGTATTAAATCAAAGAAACATTGCTTTCACAGCTGGGAACCACATTTCTTCATTAAGAAATATGCCGCTCACAGCACATTTCTTATCTTCGCAGAATAGAAAAGAGGTCGCATAGACAAATATTTCTGGGAATTGGAATGAACCTTGGTCAGCATAGTAACAATGCCCCAGCGTCCCCTTAAAAAAAATTGACCGCATCTCCACGTGGTGAATGATGTTGCTTGGGGCGAAGCTCTGGTGGTGCTTGTCTGCGTAGACGCCGAGCCGCAGCATGCCGAGCCTTTTCATTCATGTCAGTAGGAGAATGTGTGGTTTTCTTCTTTTTCTTTTTTTAAGCAGACAGATGGGATGGCATCTCAGAACCCCCTACTCTTTTTTTTTCTTCTTTTTCTTTGAGCCTTTTCATTCATGTCAGTAGGAGAATGTGTGGTTTTCTTCTTTTTCTTTTTTTTTTCTTTTTCTTTTTTAATAATTGTTTTCATCTTTTTTTTCAATTTTTTCTTTGCCCTACACCAGCACGTGAGCATGTGCTCACGTGCTCATGAGCACGTGATCTCACGAGCAGAAGCACGAGCACCCGACGCCGGCCTACGGCGGACAACGGACGGCGGACGGACATGGCTAGCCCCTAAGGAGCTTCGCCCCTAAAAAAAAAAAAAAAAGACGTCCGGATTTTTTTTTTTTTTTTTGGGGGGGGGGGGGTGGAGGGGATGGGGAAGCATGGTGGAAAACATTCTTCAGTTTTGCAGAATAAAGAAGGGGGTTGCTAAAATCTGACACAAATAGTTCCGGACAAACCTAGGTTCGCATGATAGCAAAGGCAGAGCATTCCCTTCACAACGCCCTCTGGCCTACTCTAACAAAACAAAAAAGTTGCCGTCTTTTTTATCCAGAGGTGGGGGTTATTTCTCAAGAAATGTAACGAAATACATCCCATCTTGATTGTATTGCGGTACAGAGAAACATCCCAAATGCATTTCGATACAGATACTGGTGAAAAAAAATGTGTTGCGATACAGAACTGCAGACACTAAATGTATTTCTGAAATACTATTGCGATACATTTGTATTGCGATATTGCACAACGCTGCTTTCGACTTGTTGTCTCATGTAGACGCTAAAAACAGCGATGATCGGTGAAAACAAAAATTGGTTTGGGACAAGTTGCTTTCTTATCTGCCGTCCTCCGACATGAATCAACAAGGGCGTTGTGACTGTTGGTAGTAACTGTCTGACTCACCTCTCGGGCCCTTGTCCTCCAAGGTCAGCGATCCCACTGATTGCAGACCCCAGTTTGCTTAATTCTTGGTAGCAAAACAGGCTCGGCAAATGCCTAGAATTTGGGGTTTCAACCAAAATAGTAATCGCCTGGCACCGAATCGTCCCCAAAACGGTGTTTTTCGGTTATAACCGATTTGGCATTTTCGTCATCGGCAGATGTTTCTCAGTATTTTTAGATTAAAGCTGGAAACTACACAACCTACCGATAACTAGGGTTCTGTGTTTTCTGAGTATTTTTTTTTCTCGAATTTAGGGGGTATTTCTTTTTTTTTTTTTTTTTGGGGGGGGGGTTAATTTTTTGTGCAGATTCGGTGTTTTTTTTGTGTAAATTAGTTATGACTTCAACCAATTTACACAAAAACACAGAATCTGTGGGAAAAAATTAAACACTGAAAAAGAAATACCCCCAAATTCGAGGAAAAAAAAATTAACTCCGAAAACACTGAAAAGATCAGCGTTTTCGATTTTTATTTTTTTTCAAATTCGGCATACATTTATCGGTTTTTATTTCGAAATCCAATATTTGGTTTTTATCAGTTAATATACACCAGAAAATGTATCTTTTTTCTTTTTCGGTGAAATGTATACTATTACACCTGTTCTTTTATAAGCACTCAGCGATGGATACAGTTGTAGAGAGGTAAAAAAAAAACCATGTGTTTAGGTCAGTAAGTTCCTAGGAAGTTTGAAAATAAAAAAATAGGCAATTATGTCAGGAATATAACAAGATAGATTAAAAAAAGAGTATACCATTTGTGAAAGTAACATGTACAGAAGGCAGTTTTAAACTCTGACAGAGTTTGAAACTGCCTCTATGCATTGGGAAGTTCTAAAAACATTTTTGATAAGAAACAATCCAAATCACTTCTTAAAATCACAGTGAACTCGGCACACGAGGACCGATCCCCAAGGAGAACAGAGATTTAACTCAGAAGGCGAGCCCAAGTACTGCACCTTAATGTCTGTGTTTACAGTTAGATCCTCCCCTGACTAAACAAAGATGGACCCCAATAATAAGCAACCAGCCTCATAAAACATTTGCAATGAGTTAACAACCCCCACCCCCCGCACGCACACACGCACACACACAAAACAAATAGCTGCACAATTAGGTCTAAAATACTGACCCCTACCTAAACCTATAATGTTCATTGACTGCTTCCAAGTTAGACATGTGTGTCCTGTGTGGTTCCAAGGAGTGGTCACAACCCAACTTTGTTTTATGCTATTAATTAATTCATTCGCTGATGTTTCAGCACCTGTTCCTCAGCCGAGGCAACATGGTCAACCTCAACAAGCTGGCTACCGACCAGTACCACGTGTGCCGTGTCTGCGGCATCCAGTGCCTTGCATTTGCGCTCGGCAAGGCACTCGCAAAACTTTATGGTAATTCTATCCTTGGTGGGTGCCGTGCCCCAATTCTGACGTTTCCGAGTCCACAAGTGTGTAAGATGTGGAGCCTGTGGCCACAGGAGAGGTGTATGTCTCCCATTTGCCGGACCCTAGCACTATCTAAGTTACCGCCGAATTCACAAACCTCATTCCAATTGAGGCGCCCCTCCACCTCCTCAAGGAAGGTGCGAGGGTCGGTGCTGGCCAGTCGCGACGACGGATAGGCGGCCTAGGCTGCTTAGCCGTCCTCGCGATTGGCCAGTGCCGTCCCTCGTGCCTTCCTTGAGGAAGTGGGGAAGGGGGGGGGGGGGGTGCCTCAATTGGAATAAAGGTTTGTGAATTCGGCGGTTAGTGTCCCTTTTCCCCTATGTGCAATCCCAGCCAATATGAGCTAGAATGAAGAGCTTTCCTACAAGAACCTTTCTAATGCGTTATTTCAAAGTTTGTTTATTTCTAAAGAGCATCTCAGTGCCTGCATTTTGATGTGTCTAATGCTCTACTGTAAACTCTTAAAAGGTAGCCCACTTCTATTTTTGGCTTGATTCGCTTTATATTTTTAAACACCGAAAATAGCCCACTTCTAGTAATAGTAGTGTTGGGATCAGTGATGGCCTCGGCACAAATGCGGTTAGTTAGCTATGGCGGGATATAAGTGAATGTTGCTGAATGGGAAGTACATACTTAAACCTCGGGATATTATGGTATATGCCAAATAGCTTTAAAAATAAAGGGATCTGCAGAGATGCTTGAAAAATCATCACTTTTCTCCTGGTAAGGAACGAATTCAGGGCCATAGAAGGGCTGCAACAAAGTGTGTAGTTGGACTAGTAGGTTGGTCATTTTGAAACGGTATCTATCTGCTCCTTTTTATGTTTACTTACACTGTACCATGCACAAGTAAAATTTTCAGTTGAAAGTCAGCGCTGTGTCTGTGTTCTCTTCGTCTTTTTTTTTGTGCTCTTTTAATACCATTTCAACCATAGGGGGGCTCACACACCATTGGTTGGGTAGCTTGCGAACCATGTCGCTGATTGTCATTGTTGATGTGCACTTTTTCCCATAAGAAGAAACAAAGTAAGTCAAAGCTGAAAGAACTTTCAGCTTTGACTGAAAGCTGAGAGCGCTGTGTGAAAGGTGTGTTCTTTGGGTGTGTGGATGCTTGAGTGACAGTTTTTCGAGTGCGCTACGTCGACAAGTAAGTCAAAGCATCAAGCAAAACGTTCAATGCCTAATTATGAATGCTACAAACGGAATATTTGGAAGCCTTTTTCAGCTTAGGCCATTCTAGATGGTTCAGTTTTATTTTCTTAAAATTTGCTTTGAGAAGCTCTTTACAGACAGGTGCACATTCATACACCCGGGGTTCCCAAACCGGGTTCCGTAGGCTGGTCTTTTGGATTCCGCAAGCACCCAAATATATATTTCATTTTTTATGGGAAAATGAGGAACTGTATATTTGTACTCAAATGCTATGTATACCATGAAATACCGAGCATTCGCCCATTCCACACTAAGCTCCCACCCCTAAATGTTGTAACATCTAAAAAAGTATGGACAGTGGAAATATAGATAACATTGATAGCATATCAAGTGCCCATCTCCCACTTTTTTGCGATGATCTCCGGATTTGTAGAGGGTACTTAAGCGGTACTTTACGACATAATTTAGGGTTATACAAATATTCTAAAATTCAGAATATTGAAGCGAATGACACCATATTCTACTCGCACTTTGAATTGGTGAATAGTATTCGGGAACTTTGAATATTTTCGAAGTATTTCTCCACCGCTATACACCGCCGCAACGCACCGGCGTATACCGGTGAAGCGTGATGCGTGCGTGGCGTAGCAAAGCACTGAAACTGTTGTGAGCACGATGGTGCAAAGCAGTGAAGCATGACGTGCCTGGTGCAGCATGAATGCTGCGGTATCAAGGATTGTGGAAGGGGTGCAAAGGAAAGGTGGGTTCCGTAGCATCTTTTGAAGGTTGCTAGGATTCCTTGTCACCAGAAGGTTCGAGAACACTTGTTTGTAAAGGTTGAGTCAAGGTCAACGTTACTAAACCACTCAGTTGGGAAACTGCCATAGAGACTGCTCTGAAAAAGTGGCCCCGATCTGTCCTCGCGAACCGAGCTAATGGCGAACACAACGCCGCCGTTTCTCCCGCAGCGGCCACTCGAGGAACCGCACGTTACTTCTATTTTGGCTTTAATCGGATGCAGATGCAGTGGAAGAGCTTACAGGGGTGCCACCCCAGGCTCCCCACCGGACGCGCCGCGCCTTACTATCGAAGTTAAAATGCACCTACGTCGGGACGCGCTACCTGAAATCACCGCTGAGGCATGGTTGAATAAAACAATATTCATTTTACTGCAAAACCTTGCAAACTAAAGATTTTAAAAACATCACGCGCCCTTCTTTTTGTACTAAACTCCAATCAGTGGCGTCACTAGGGTCAGCGGCACCCGGGGCGGTGGCCCTCGGTGATCCCCCCCCCCCCCCCTCGCCGCCCGCCGCGACAGTCCCCCCCCCCCCCCCCTTTCTCGTGGCCCGCCGCGACACCCCCCGGAGCGCTGCACCCAGGGCGGTCCGCCCCCCCCCCCCCCCCCCCCTTCGTGACGCCAGTGACTCCAATAACTTTCATACAAAAAGAGTCTTCCGTTTGTTTTTGCGTACGCAAAAACATGCTTTCTAAAAGCTCAAGGTGACCACAGTACAGACAAATGATAAAGAGTGGCGCTGTTGTCGTATTTAGCTCGGTCTCGGTGAACGCCAGCGGCCCAGGTTTCGACGGCGAGTTCCCCAACTGAGTGTTTTAGTAACGTTGGTCAAGGTACTGGATAATGCATTAAAATCAACCGGAACAATTGGCAGGGGTGTGACATCTGCGCCAATTGACTCCGTAAGTGTGACGTCATGGGTCCAAACAAACCGTTGCTAGGGTCGTTGTTATGGACAAATACATGTGGCTAGGTTTCGCTACGAAAATCCGACCGTTCAAAAATCAGGAGTGGGATCTAAACTGATAAAAATCGCAGATATAGAAAGCTCGAATGTCATATATTTTTCGACAGAAGTGTGCCGGTAATCGCTTGTTTCTGAAATATTTACGACTGCAACTTCCGGTCCTCAAGATGCCTGCAGCAGACGAAGAATGCAAGAAGTATGCCGTCTGCCGCACGCCGGCCGGCCAAGCCGGGGCCGTCGTTTGAATCGTGTGAATAAAGACGATATTCTGACATCGCATTTGTTTGAAATATAATGAGTTTCAGACACTTATAAGAATTCATAGTGGGGTGCGATGCAAAATATGGTTTATCGAAAGTCAGAGCGTCGATCGAGATGATCGTCTGCTAAAAGATCGCATTGCACCCGTGAGAAAAGCACTTCAGGCGATCGGTATACATCCCACATTTTGTTTGCGGACTCGCGCTATGCGAGGGTGCTTCGTACACCTGGTTGTAACCATCGCGTGGTGAAAGACCCTTGCAGCTTCTTCAGATTTCCGCAAGACCCCAAAGCGCGAAAGAACTGGATAAAAAACATAAGGTGAGTTCATTACAGATTGTACTCGCATCGCGGGTTCGATGGAGATCTTCCCCAAAAGATCACATCCACGGAATTTTATGTATACCAAGGGGAAAAAAGCAAAATACTGCGAAATTGCGATAGACATACAATTCATTAATAACCTGACAACCACAATAATAACTAACGACTTACCTCGACGGCGTACGATTTGTTTCTCATGCTGGCCTGCACTACGCCGGTAATGCACTTCAGGTCGTCGTCGTAACTAATCTGCATGACGTGGTTTGATTTTACTGCATTTTCACCCCTCGTAACTAAGCTGGCTTCTTCACAAAAAAAAAAAAAAAAAACGCACATTGCGGAGGCCTCTACGGCCATGATGATGCACTTGTTTTTGTCGCTCGTTTACCGACGCAATTCAATGAAGACGCCCGCTGCAACAGAGGCCAGCAAATCTATCGTGAAAAAACAGTGAGTGCGCAGGCGAGCTGGTGGATGTTGATCATGATGTAGAAAACCCGAGACTGTGGTAAAAGCAGGGAAACTTGGTCGAAGAAGAAAGACAGGGGAAAAGAACGTCTCAAACTCAGCTAATGCGTGTCGTCTGCTACCAAAGCAAAGTACAGTGTAAGTCTTTAGAAATGGCTTTCATCGTTGCGATACGACACTGAGACGACAAGAACATCTTCATAATTCGATATCAAGAAGTTAGGTTGCTTACAAAAAATTAATTACTCACTTGTAAGCAAAACTCTAGCCTCATGTGGAGTCTCATGCATTAGTCCATAGCAACGTCCCTAGCAACGGTTTGTTTGGACCCAGACGCCTTGTTGTGACGTCATCACTTACGGGGTCAATTGCGCCATTTTGATACAAACCCTATTTTCTGTGCCTAGTTGCGCTAAAAACGCGAAATCGGTTGAAATTGCGCCACACTGCGCCAAAATAACTAAAAAGAAAATAAGTTTGCGGCGACGCTAGATTTAGCGGGAAACGAGAGCTTGATTGGCAACATTCAATCTCATCGTAGTAAAGTACACAGCACGGGTACAGGGTGGCGCAAGCAACCGCCGGATTCGAAGATTTCAGCTGTAGTACTCTTCTATACCTATGATACGTGGTCTTTTCCCGATTTCCCCTCTGGATTTCCCTACTACTTTCCGCTGTCATTTGTGACTGCATGCTACCGGTGCGCTCTTACGCGGTCTCGCTGGTCTCGCTGTCTGGCTGCGGGAGGTACGACGCACAGGCTATCAAAATGAGCAAATCTAAGTATTTCTTTCGTTTTGAGAGTAAACCTTTTCCTAAAAGTTCTGTAGAGCGCTTCCATTGTGTAATTATCCATTCGTGTCCGTAATCTTCTCGTCAAAATGGATGGCGCCGTCGCCGTGAGTACTTTCGGTTATCACACACGTGCTTCCAGTGCGTGAACAATCGAATGAATCGGTCACACACCCGTATTTAGCGTGCATGTGCTGCTCATAGTTTTTCTACCAATTCACTATTTACCTTGTGACTCACTTTTGTGTGGAGTTTTTTTTTTTTTTTTTTTTCTATCTGCACGTGCTTTCTACGAGCGTCTGATCGATGTTTGGTTGTAAAAATCGTGCTTCCCTGTTAATGCTTTCGAATCACCGCTTTAAAAAGTTTCGCTTTGGCACCAGTTCGTATAAGCTTGAGGTACATGATGCCCACCTAACTTTGCAGCAAGCCTGTGTTTCCTGTCCTCATCTATGCGCAAGAAACTCGCGTTTGCCTTTTCCTGTTTTTTTTTTTTTTTTCTTTTATATTTTATCTCGGTGCGTATCGGCGCTGATGACTTATTGGAATCAGTATGAAAAAAAATAACGATTAAAAAGGAAAAATCAAATTTATGTAATTTAAATACGATTTTTTATGATTTAGATTGCTGATAAGCTGCTCTAACATTTTCTGCTCCTAATCTTCTCCATACTGTAGACTTTTCTGCTTTGAAGTTGCTCCAAAATGCATTAACTGCTGCTCCAAAACGAGAATTTTGTGCTCCTAAGCGGCTCCAAAATCCAGATTTTTCTGTTCCAAAAATTGCTTCAAACTCTGTTTCACCTGTCTCACCCCTGAATTGGCGCCTGCATATAGCAGGCCAGCATTTCACCATGTTCCTTTTGTCGCCCCAGGGGCAGGGCCAGATTACCAATATTCAAACTGCTCAAATGAATAGGGCCCTCTGTGAGGAGATCCCCCCCTGACAGGGGGCGTGTTCAAAACCTTACTCGACTGGATCCCAACTACTCCTGCGGGTCATATCACGTGACAATTCAAGCTGAGCAACGCTGGACGCAAAAAGGTTTTCGAACACCAAGGCATGAAACTGTTACTCTGGAGTGAGATTGGGTAAATTTCGGAACACGGCCAGGTCGATCACAGCCGCTAGCCATTGCTGAGTCAAAAGCCGCTGGCGTTGGCACGAGAGCGCTCAACACAGAACACGCAGAGTGGTCTGTGTTAACCATTGCGTACAGCGTATATAAAATTTTTTTCTGCGTCTACCCTTCGCTGGAATATTCTGCAGGCTTGATTTGAAACAGAATGATACGGTATTCATGCCCATGCGACTCCAAGAGACGTGGTGGTCAGCTCGAGCGGATACTATGAAGCTCTGTTCGCTCAGAAAATTAGGGTCGTTCTGAGGGTCTGAAGGTTAGGAAGAACTAGCAGAGACATGGGTTATGGTTGAAGACTATGGATATGACTGCAACAGTCGTAGCTTAATTCATGGATAGAGTGTTACAATGCTTCAATGCCATCAGAAGAACGCTACATACTGTGTAAACTCGTGTAAGGGCCGCACTATTTCTTCCCGATTTGAGGGCAAATTTTCGAAGGTGCGGCCCATACACGGATTAAAAGAAAATATCTGTATCCACATTCCTAAATGAACGTGTATGAGCGCGCTCAGCTGCACTGGTCGGAAAAGCCTTCATTCCGGAATCCGGACTCAATTGTCAGTCGGATTTAATTAGTTTACATACTGCGCAATACGCTTTTTTTTTTCCTTTTTGCCGTACTTGATAGCATGCGCAGCAACTTTCGGCTTGAGTCGCGTATGACTTGCGAAGTGGTACTTGCCCATAGCTCTCAGATTGCGTGAAAAGGCAGACAAATCACGACGCTTTGACACGAATCGAAGAACAAAAGGAAACCTCCAGAGAGCGTACAGTGGCGTTCGGAAACTTGAGTGCATGCGCGAGCCAAGCCCACTGAATCCCCATTGCTCGCGCTTGTTACGGAACCTGACATATCCTTTATCTTTTCTCAATGCCTTGCCGCAACATAAATGCATCCCGACAGTGCGGCTAATCACGATCGAGGTCGACAGCCATTATACGGTGATACGGATGAGTGGAGAGCAAAGATCAAGGCAGAGCCGTATATTAGGAGAGTTTGGACAATAGGCGGAGCAAAGGCCGCCGCCAGCGCCGAATATTCCCCCCACGCTTAGAGCGTAAACTAAATTTGTGACACAGCGTCGACCAATCAAGAGACCTCTACTCCATCTCACAAATGTCGACAGTGAAGACAAAGGCACAGGCGCGTGAGCCTAGCTCAGCGAAACGCTATTGTTTGTACGAGACCTCGTGCATAGGAGGCACTTTCCAAAGCCACGCGCTCGTGCCCATGCCTTTGTCTGCACTGCTAGAACAGCGTCCTGAGACTGGCTGAAAGAAAGCAGTGCAAAGGGTGGGGTGCGCGAGCGTCTTGAGACGCGGAGTTCCGCTCGGCACGGTTCAAATTATACTTCGTTTCACTTTACCTGCGAGCGAAGCCAAAGCTAGAAGCGCGAGACCAGTGCTTTTTTGCATTTCTCCCCAGCTCGCGCGCTCGAGCAAAGCCTGAACGCACGGAGCTTCCGTGCTCGCGCTTCCAGTTTTGCCTTCGCTCGCACATAAGGTGAAACGAAGTATAGTCGTGGCACAAATTTAGAGCACGCGACCACCGCTAGGGGCTGTTTCGCGGCCTGTGGTTGGCCGAGATGCTCGCCTATTCAAACCAATGTATGGCCAAACTCTCTCAATAAACGGCTCTGGATCAAGGATGCGGATACGTGCCGCTACATGCTCGGGCGGTGACTAGCGCCACCTAGCGATACATATTCATAGAAACATGGCATTACAGTCGGCGCGTCTCAAAAACAAGGGGGTGCGGCGCATACGCAAATAATTTCTGTAATTGTTTTTTTTTTTTTTTTTGAATACTTTGTCCTAAATACGGGGGTGCGGCCCTTACACGCAATTATACGGTAATCAGACGCTGACATTGAATGAAGTTGTAAACCTGACGAAATCATTGAGTGATTATGTATCCGGTCTAAGAGAAAGATTCAATGAAATGAAACAGGCAGCGAAGGAAACGTCGGGAACTATGTACAAAGCAACAATCAAAAGAAAGCAAACCGATCGGCACAAATGGCAACCTTCAGCCTCAAGAAGCCTCACTGAACTTCCACTGTGATACCAATCTTGGCAGTGATTGACAACCTTCTGCGTTCACTTAAAACTCGTTTCACTGCTTACAGCAAAGTCTGCCCACAATTTACTTATTATTGCCGACCGGGGCACACTTTTGCCGACACAGGGGTGATTCCAGGCAATGGATAAATCTGGTCTGTCGGACGATTTCCCCGATGAACTAGAACAGTTTCTTTTATTTGCCAAAAAGGAAGGCTTCCGTAAGAAACATTCCCAAACTGTAGTCTGAGAAAAGCTTCAAGGCTCATTTCTAGGTGTTCATGTACCCATTCTAGATTTTTTTTTTTTTTTTATGGTTACAAACTGCAGGGGTGAACAATCTCTCAGTAGGCCCAAATTGACATAACACAGACTTCGATCAATGATGGCCAACAATACCGCCTCAGTGAATTGTCCTTGCGGAGTGTGCAGACGGATAGTCTCCTTCGGGTCGAAGTCGAAAAGTTCATAATCACGATTTGAACAAAAGACTTGGAAGATCCCGTGAAATGTAGACATGATACCAGCTTCCTTGTAAATTGTAAATAATACTGAAGACTACGGTTGTGCAAATATTCATAACTTTTAAATAGTGAAGCGAATAATGCCATATTTGATTCATACTTTGAATCGAATAGGATTATTCGGTAATTTTGAAGATTTTCGAAGTCTGAAAATAGGTCTGCGAAATCTTGAAACCCCGAGAAAATTCAGATGCTTTGCCATAGTGCTGTCGCGTAAAGTGTGAAACTTCATGCAAGCATGTCGGGCGAAGCGGTGAAGCTTTGTGCGATCGCGCCAGTGCAAAGCAAAGAAGCTTGGCGTCCCCGACCGAGCTCGAGCGCTACACCGTGGAGGCATACTTGGTTGATATGATAATCTTATGTTATATTGTCTAAAGGAAACTGGCTTTGTAATATCACAGAAACCGCCATCCTGCCGTTTTACGAAGTATCTCCTCACGACCTTTTAGCTTGTTGTTCTCAACTGGTGTCGGCTGTTTGTGCAAGCTGATGAAGCATTTGGAGAAGATAACTATTCCGGTAGTTGGGACGATGACATGGCAAGCCCAGTTGAAAATGTAACGGGATACATTATTCCCTTGAACGTATTGCAAGACCAGGAATATTTTTTTACGTGTATTTCGATGCTGAAATACAAGTAGTACTGACCCAAAATCTGGTGTCCTCTATATTGTTACAAAGGGAATGGAAGACCTATTTATCATAGGTAATCTGGGCTGGTGTTGCTGTACCGGTTCCTTGACCGCCGCTATGGTTCTCTCTAAGAGCAGCCTGAGGCAGTTGTGTTCAGTTCCCAGATATCAAGTAAAGTCACTGCCTGCACTTTAATAGTCTCACACAGTCCATTCATGAGTGTGCATCGTTACCTTATGAGACAACACCGTCAATTTTCTGGCAATGAAATGAACTCGCTAGCGTTCATCTTGCCATTGCAGTTTCTTCAAGTGTAACTAGTCCCCCGTAATGAGCTGAAGTAGGGTGGTAGATTGGGCTAGTTGGTAAGAGTGAAACTAATCATGATGGAAAACAGCCTCTGTTACAAAACAAAGCGAGAAAAAAAAATCTTTATTCATACATTGCAGTTTAGCACTGCCGCATTGTAAGGCTCTATCCCTGTGATTGCCAGCTGCTTGGTTTGCATGCGTGCTTGTGTTTATGTAATAAGATTAAAATGCTTACTTTCATAAAATAAACTACACCTGCAGGTCATCTGTTCTTCTGTTGTGTTTGTGCCTTTACTTCATCCTTGTGTCTGAGGCTGCTTTCCATTATGTTGTATCCCTAATAAT